>RJVU01053127.1:6487834-6513040 GCA_003731715.1 Anabarilius grahami | reverse complement strand
TAGTGTTGAAGAAATTCTTCATCCTATCCAAACACACTCGAAAACAGAACACCATAATACACTGATTGACAGTGGACAGTGTAGGTTCATTATGTCATTGACACAGGAAAACCACAATGTATTCACTGTAAGAGACAAAATAAAGGGAGATGCATATGTCGCCTAAGTGGAATCTCATGCACCTTACCGTGCACTGGTGAGAAATGTCAAACTGAAATGGATAGTTCACCTAACTTTGAAAAAACTGGATGACTTTTGTTTTTCTGTGGATTACAAAAGAAGATATTTTGCACCGTGTTCACACTGCTCTTTTACAAGCATGTCTGTCAAGCTCATGAAAAAAAAACACACCATAAAAGTAGTCAATACCAGTGTTATTTTGGTATTATGTACTATTATAGTATCAATTAATATTTTAAATTACCTTTTTATTTTTGTATTTTCAGTTTTAATTTAATTTGTTGTGCTTTTGTCATTTTTTAAATTAGTTTTTGGTGGGTATTTAAAAATATTTTTATTTCAGTTTTAGCAATTTTAGTACTTAAACTATTTTAGTTAGTTGCCAAGACAATTGCTGATTTCCATGTACGTTTTTTTTAGTTTAAGCTAAGCTAAGCTCATCTAATATTTATATTTTATTTCATCATAATTTTTATATATATATATATTAGAGCTGTCGATTTAACGTGTTAATTTGATTAATTAGTTATGGGAAAAAAATAACGTGTTAAAATTATTAACACATTTAACGCACCCGCCCCGCCCAACCTACGTACATCATCTTACATTTCAATAAGTTGACTGGTGACAAACTTGAAGCAGGACTACAACTCACTGCGTGGTGTAGCCTATTGAATGCAGTTAGACTGCCCCTAAAATTCAAGATATCAGGGCAAAATATCACATGAGTGCTGCTTAAAAATATTAAATATTACCTATAAAGCCAGCGCAGAACTGTTGTGCAGCTCTGAGCAACACACAGCAGTGCATCCGCATTTTAAAGTGGACATCGGATGGCATTTTTCCACAATTTATTATGATTCTTTAGGGTAGTCCTGGCGGACTGTTTACAGCTCACTCAGGGTGGGTCTATGCTAAAACAGCAGTGTCCGTCAAGAGTCATGGGAGGGGCCTGTGCAAATTTACATCACTTTGCCAAGAATCTGAGAATGGCTTGATCTGAGAAAGTGCTTGTGATTTATGGGGATTTAAAAAAAAACACTTATGTCCATCTATGTCCAAACACCATGTAAAAGTGAATTTTGCATCCTATGTCCCCTTTAAAGGATCAATCTGGTGAACGAATGATTCAATGGCCCATTCATTAAGAGAACCATTTACTTCAATCATTGCAATGTCTATTTGATACTTTTCTCATTTAACACAATAATGACTTTAAATGATCTTTTGAGTGGTAATTTCTCAGCCACATTTGATGTGCTATTAATTTGAGATTAATTAACTAGATTACAAATTATAATCACATTATTATATAATATTATAATCATTTATTATATTATAATTATAATCATTATATAAAACTTCCTCAATTTGTTATCCGTTGAAAAACTTCCGTAATTCTCAAATCTAACTGGTGCTTGCACATATTCAAAACTTTTAATTTGACTTTTAATACATTTTAATGTGGGCCAATGGAAAATTTATCTTGTTTACTTTAGCTTGTATTAATGCTTTTTTTTTTTTACCACAAAAATTAGTTTGAGATCACACAGTATTTGGTGCACCCCCTGCAGTATCACAGCAGACCCCCTATGGGTTGCAGACCCCCTGTTGAAGACCCTTGGTCTGTGATATTCTGGTCCCTAGATATCTCACTGACACATGCACTTTTTCAGCTTGGCATCACACAGGCTTTGATGTCAATAATGCCAAAGAATATTGGTTTTCGAATGTCATCTAATTATGACCCATTAAGTTTGAATATATTGAACTACTAATACTCTTTAAGAGCCGGTAAAACTATATCAGAAAAGAGCAGTGTAAACGTTCTTCAAAACATCTCCTTTTTTGTTTTCCAGAAGTTGGGAATGACCAAAGGGTGAGTAAATGCTGACAGAATTTTCAATTTTGTGTGAACTATCCCTTTAATTCACATAGATCCATAGGTCTAGATTCACATTAAGAGGATTTATAAATGAGAATACTGAAATTAAGCGCAGGACACATGGAAACCTGACCTTGGAAAAGAGCGATTTTTAAAAGTGAGGTGTTGTGGGAGTAGAGTGAGACCGAGAGATAGAGCGAGACAGTGAGGGAGGGCATAAAGAGGTCATGAAAGTGGTTATGAAAGCTGTTGTGACCTAATCTTCAGTGTTTATGGCTTTTTGCAGTTGCAGAGATGCAGGCTGAAATTAGAGTGGGTGATGCCACATAAGCACAGCAGAGACGACGGCAGACAAGAAGTAACTACAGTTCACCATCCCTCTTACTCCTACTGAATTAAATCACAAAACTTATTTTAAACAACGGCTCCATAACATTTCATTGCCTGCTTATTTAAACACTGTAATTTATGCAGAATAACTTTAGCAAAAACCCAAATTTCAGATTGACACCAGTATGATTTTTTATTTTTTTTTAATTAAACACTTCTTTGTAGACCTCATGACATCAGTTGACAAGTGTAGCCAATAGGTTATATAGTGCATTGAAGTCCTCCTGGGAAGTTTGTATTGGGTTGAGTTGGGACATCGTAATTAGGATATCACATGCGTTCAAATCACTTTGGCCATAGTAAGTTGGCAATGTACCTTTTCTATAACAAATACAGCAATGTTTTTTAACTCTACAGTGTGCTTCAGGTGTGTTTTTGCTTTTTTATGTTTTTAAGCAATTTATGAAGGTGCTGTAACCTGAGTCTAACTAATTGCACAATATTTTTGTATTTTTTAACTAGCAATTCATCTAGTTTATTCTGAATTTTAAAAAAGAATTTTTTTTTACTGTCAGCTACAGACGTTGTATCCATTGCGTCAGCCATGTTTTCTCACTGATGCCCCCAAATCAAGATTTTCCCTCTTTGTACGTACTAAATTGTGGTGCCATTCATGTGCGTTCAATGATAACATTCTTTCTGACATGACCTGAACACACCATCAGTTACAACACAACCATGAACTGATTTGCTACTTGCTAGTCAGTTGCAGCTGGAATTAGGGGGAGGAGCATTCTATTTCCTTGAGAGCCTCTGATTGGACAAAAATCGATTTAGTGCAACATGCGTCAGAAATGTTTTTGGTCCATTTCCAGGAAGAGAAAGAAATGTGTATTTTTTCTAAAAGTTAATTTTGTCGTACACGTATGGACATTGCAAAAATTATTTCTTAGGGTCTGTTTTTAACTTCTTTTCCAATAAAAAATAAAAAAATTTACTTGAGAAGCAACACTGCATAAGATATTACACTAGCTTGGTTTGGGGGTTGGTACGATTTTTTAATGTTTTTGAAATAAGTCTCTTAAGCTCAGAAAGGCTGCATTTATTTGACCAAAAATGCAGTAAAATATTAATATTGTGAAATATTATAAAAATTTAAAAGAACTGTTTTCTATTTTAATATATTTTAAAATGTAATTTATTCCTGTGATGCAAAGCTGAATTTTCAGCATCATTACTCCAGTCTTCAGTGTCACATGATCCTTCAGAAATCATTCTAATATGCTGATTTGATGCACAAGAAGCATTTCTTATTATTATCAGTGCTGTCAAAACAGTTGTGCTGCTTCATATTTCTGTGGAAACCATGACAAATTTTTTTTTAAATACAGCATTTATTTGAAATCAAAATATTTTATTATAAATGTTTTTACAGTCACTTTTGATGCAGCCTTGCTGAACAAAATTAATTTCTTAAAGTCTCCCTGTGGTGAAAATCAAGTTTTTAATGTTGTTTATATGTCTATCTGGTGTTTTTAACATGCTTTAAAACAAACCATGTGCAAATTCATAAGTCAACACCATTGCTGAGTATTTTCTCTTTAAAACTGCAGTAAACCAAAGACAGTCTCAAACCCGCCGTTTGAAATCGCTGGTGTCTCTGACGTCACAAACTACCTTGTAACCAATCATGTCAACTTGCCGGTGGGCTTTAGCATATCATTAACTGACCGCGCAAGGGAGTCTCAAAAGAAGGTTATCCCGGTATATTTTTCTGTTGATATGAAACATTGGGTAGATTTAGCAATATGGCAGGTGTATGATCTATATTACGATGTTATGATGAACTATATGCCTTTCTCCACTGACGTTCTGAGTTGTTCAAAGTGTTTGTAAGGAAACTGATTGTTAGAAGGCAGCTGTCTGACTTGTGAATGTGAAAATGATTTGTGTAACATTAGCAACACATTATCAGCTGTTTGATAACATAGTCAAGCAAAACACTAATCATATTAATTACCGTTATGTGTCCGACGTTGTAAAGAGCAATACCATAGTGCAGCGTTTACCTCAGTAAGTTGACCGAGTGGATCTCATCTGAGCTCGTGCGAGTGAGCGGAGGCGGGGCTAATTATCATATTCATAGATCCATGTATATTAAATGAGGCAAGGGTGTAGAGTTACATTCAAGCTATTTTAAGGCATGAAGAATTTTTTTCACAGGAAAAACATTTAAATATGTAATTTTGGTGATCAAAGATGAGTTTTAAGGGATAAAATTATTGACTATATGGGGACTTTAAAAAAAATCTAAATAATATTTCAAATATTGTAACTAGTAAATACGGCAAAAATTGCTATTTGTCTATTAGTTAATATTATTCAATACTCCACAAAGTAGGTGAGATCAGCCGAAAAGGAAGTTGTTTCAATGGTGGAGTGCAATAAGTTCAAAAACATGTTTTTATAAGTTAAACAGTGTCATATACTGATGTACCTATACTGAAACAAGGTGCTTTCACAATGAAATTTACCATCCATTCTTTTAAATTAAGCCTTGCATATGCTAAGATTATGAATCAGAGTAGCAGAATCGCATCTGCCTGTCTGGGGTTTCACTCTGCACTCGAATGCACCGTCGTTACTAACTAATCAAAAGCAGGTATTGCTAAGAGCAACAAGAAAAAGCCTATTCGTGCATGAAAAAAGTCCTACCACATTGTGGTGGACCATGCATGCCATTTCGGTGATGTAGGTAGATGGAACAGGGCCTCTCCAACTTGGAGCTGTCGGGGGAAGCAGAAAAAGAAACGATATTCAGTGACGAGTACAAGCGCATCTGGTTTTCTCACATCAAATTGTTGATTTTTGAGCATTTTGGATGGGGACAAACAAACAAGACTGCGCAGCTTTATGGCGAATATATGGTAGATGACATTTGCGGTTTGATTGCACGGTGAGAAATGCCAGCGGAGGAATTTTCCTGTCTCTTTCGGTGGCGTATTGTCATCTCATCTCATCTCGTCTTAGCGTGTTGCATTGTTGACTGTGTTTTCGTGGGTCAGGCCAGCTAACAAGATCTGCCTGTTCCCTTCCAAGGGCCTCAACACCCCTAAAACTGCGCATACAAATACACACACACAACCCTCCCCCACTGCGAGCAGAGGAGGCATGTGGACAAACCGCAGGCAGGGAGAGGTACACAGGGCCAGGGCTATACTCTCCCTGATTACTGCAGGAAAAACACCATTGCCAAGCCATTTCTCTCGCTTTCTCTCTCTCAAACTGCTGTCTTGCACAGATACGTGCACATTCAGCCTGTTGTTTTCACGCAAAACACACAACAACACCGACAGACACGTAATTGGGCACATACATATGCTTACCCAACAGGCTACCGGCATACACACACACACACACACACAGACGCACCCACACAGAGATGTTCATTATTTCTCCAGAAACACGCACACACAAACATTCGCTTGCACATAGTTCTTCAGTGACGTCCACCGCACACACACCCTCCTCTCTGACATACTACTGCGGCTCTCTCACACATACACACACACACCTTCACACACTCTTAAACCCATAATACACTCCGACTCCTGTGAGATTCCCACACACACTCCTGGAAATTAGCTTCTTTTGTCAAATACTCACTCTTGCACGTTCACACTCAAACACATACACATAATGACACTTTTTTTACACGCTACATTAAAAGATTTTCTTTCTTAGTATTTTTTGTCTTGTTTGTCAATACAGATATCTAAACATTCTTAAATCAAGATATATTTACTTGAAAAGCAAAACGACTTACAAATTTAATTCTTGTTTATTTATGTGTATGTGTATGTGTGTATGTATATATATATATATATAAGAATTAAATCAGTTTATGCTTAAAACAAGAAAAAAATTATCAATGGGGTCAGAAAAAAACTTATTTCAAAGGGAAAACAAGTTTATTTTTCTGACAGCAATGGCAGATATATCAGTTTGCTTCTCAAGTAAATATATCTTGATTTAAAGGGGTCATGAACTGGATTTTTTATTTCATTTTATAATATTTCCTGAGGTGCACTTATAATGTTAATATGATTTTTACATCAAACATTTTTTTGAAATTATTTAGAAATAAATGGCTACTTTCTATCCTGATTTGAATGCTCTGTTTGAAGGGGCGTGTCTGCTGTGAGACTTCAGTGTAAACACCCACTGCTGTGATTGGCTGACATCTTTGCAATTGAAATAAGTATTACATGTGGAATCCTCTCAAATACTTTTACGACATTTTTACTATTACACGTGTTGAAATAAACCAATTGTGAAAAGTCTTGATTATTGCATTATATTCTATTCCCATCACATGGAAGGTTGCAGTGATGAGCATCCAGTAGATTGCGTGATCGCGTGAATTGATCGCAAAAAAATACAGTGATCTCGTCATTGCAATGCAATTTCGCACACTCGCGAAATGCTTTCACCATAACTAACAATGCAAACACAATGTTAAAACAGTAAGAGATTCATTATTTTTCGTAAGAGCGTCACAACGGGAGTTTTGGCAAGTGTCCAGAAAAACTCGAGCTGCGTGATCGACAGCTTCAGCCATTATAAAGAGAGCATTCTTGGAAGTAAAAATACTAGAAGATTAATCATTACCGGTTTAAAAATGAAATACGTTACTTACAGTTTGCGGGGTCCTTGCTAATTTCAGAACAGTTGATTCCTGATCTTTGAGCAAAAGTTTTTGGGCAAAGCCAGTATTGTATTGTGACTTGTTCTCAAAAAAGCTGCTGGTAGAATGTACAGTACAAACACGTCAGCGCTGATGTAGTCTCAGCCTCAGACGTCACGCCCACAGACCATTGGCTAAATGTCTGATGCACATGGCACACTTAACTGGAAACACTTCAGGATTTTAGAAGTCATCATCTGGTTGGATGAATTCTACAGGATGTCCGGGAGACGTGTGTCTCGTTCTTTAACGGTCCACCTGGAAACAAATGCCGTGACGCCAACCCAGTCAAACATCCTCTTGGGCGGTCCTTGGCCAATGAAAGTTGCGATAGCGTCCAGACCTTCTGCCGTCAGTCTGAAGGTCTGGCTATGCGAGACTAGTGCTGACGTGACTAGGAAGTTCGTTAAAGATAAACTGAATCCATTTTCTCTGAATCCATTTTCATCGGGATCCTTCGGCAGCTTATGCAAAGATGATGTTTTTCCACAGCCAGGAACAACACAACTTCTGTGTGGCATCACAATCTTGTTATTATCACAATCTTATCGTAAACAACAACTTTAGATCCACTCGCTGCTCACCGACTGAACATCAGTGGGCGGGGACAACGATGCAATAATGTAAAAGTAGACGTTGTTGTCAAGCTCCAGAGGCAGTCGTATGCAAATTATTGTGCCCTTGTGACGTCGCTGAATTATATAAATGCTGTTTTAAAGGGTTAGTTCACCCAAAAATGAAAATTCTGTCATTTATTACTCACCCTCATGCCGTTCCACACCCGTAAGACCTTCGTTAATCTTCGGAACGCAAATTAAGATATTTTTGTTGAAATCCGATGGCTCCGTGAGGCCTGCATAGGGAGCAATGACATTTCCTCTCTCAAGATCCATAAAGGTACTAAAAACATATTTAAATCAGTTCATGTTAGTACAGTGGTTCAATATTAATATTATAGAGCGACGAGAATATTTTTGGTGCACCAAAAAAAACAAAAAACAACTTATATAGTGATGGCTGATTTCAAAACACTGCTTCAGGAAGCTTCGGAGCATTATGAATCAGCGTGTCGAATCAGCGGTTCGGAGCGCCAAAGTTACGTGATTTCAGCAGTTTGACATGCGATTCGAATCATTATTCCAATAAATAATGGATCTTGAGAGAGGAAATGTCATTGCTGGCTATGGAGGCCTCACTGAGCCATCGGATTTCAACAAATATATCTTAATTTGTGTTCCGAAGATTAACGAAGGACTTACAGGTGTGGAAAGGCATGAGGGTGAGTAATAAATGACATTATTTTCATTTTTGGGTGAACTAACCCTTTAAAGCCGGAAGTTGCAAACGACTTTTCTCCAGTGTTGTGACGTATTTCCAAGTGAAACAGAATATTGAACAGAGTTTTACTTTAGCGCTCCTCCTCTCTATCTCTCGTGCTCCTCCTCTCCATATCTCCCTCATAGCAGACTAACGGTTGCAGAGGAGTGGTTTACGCGATTTCAACCCAAGCCGTCAAACTGACGTTATCAGAGAACGGGCACCGTTGCAGAGGGGAGGAGCATTTTCAGATTTTAATTAAATAATACGAAGCCAAACAATTTTTGTGTGTGGATTGACTTGCACGGATGAATTGTTCACCACAAAACTAGCAATTTGAGCTAACAAAATAAATAAGGTCAATTTTGAGTTCATGTGTACTTTAATGATGACGAGAAAAGTTATGGAACTTGCAGGATGTATTAATGATACAAAGGCTTCTTATATGCCAAAAGATCAAGGAAAATTTGATTTGTCATATCATGACACCTTTAAAGTCGACATGAAACTATTGTGACATATATCTGAGTGAAACGGGTTCACAAACAAGAAAAAATTTAGGGCGGGACTTGATTTTGTCCATGGGGAACTGATTGGATGGTTGTGTTTTGCTATTGGTCGATCTCATGTGAGTGACAGGTTGTTCTGCCCTTGTGCCAGTAAACGTCATCAGAGAAGTGAAGAGATGTTGCTGCAAGAGGGAGTGGAAGTTATTTTGATTAAAGATTATGAGGCACATGAATTAAAAAATGATGTGCATGGATAAATCATTTATAAAAAACATAAAAAACAAGAGTTGTCCATTTTGATTTCATGGTGACTTTAAACGTGTACATAGTTGCAGCTATATGGACTCTACTGTATGCATTGACTTTTGTCTTGATTTTGAAAGGAAATCTGTGCTATGGATTTAAACATGGTAAAATGTGTTAAATGTAGAATTTTCAAATTAGGCAAAACATATATATTAATATGTCGCATTACCAGCGGCTGCTCATTAACACAATTCATCTTCATAAAGTGTTATGTCCTCCTCAGTACGCTTCCCACGTACATATTAATGCCTGTTTGCATCTGCATGTAAACCAGTATGTGCGTATATATGCACAAGTTACGTTGGGAATTACTGTCTGTTGAGTTTTCGGCCCTTAATAGTCTTAATCATCTTCTTTAACATGACTTTTTATATATATTCAGTCTTATTTTGCATAAAAAAAGATGATGAGTCTCCTTTTACGTTTTTAAATTTCCAAAATTTCTTGTCCTCCTGAAAGCTTCATGAAGGCTTGTTCTTCATCGCCGTCCCAGAAGGATACCACACTTTTGCGGGCTTCATTTATTTTCAGAGAGGAAGGAAAGTCCCGAATTCGTAGTCTTAAAAAAAATAGTTTTTTTCATAGCTGAAGAAATGAATTGGGAAGTGTGGCTCAAAGCATTAATTGCTATCAAAGCTCATTTAACACACAAACATGTATAAATTACATTTACTTCAAAAGTGACAGAGCACTCATAAAGACTCTTAAAGAATACGGCCAAGACCGCTTGCAAGCACTTTCCATGAATAGAGTAGTATTTTTTTACATTTCTTAAAGCATTAGAGACACAAATCTCACAATTTTGTTGTGAGAACTATTATATATTTTTGATAAACTATTAATATACAAACAACTCAGCATGAAAATATGCCAGTTTAAAACTCATTGAATGTATTTTTGTTCTTATCCTAATTTAGGATAAATTCTCAACCCTGTTAACCAATTCTGGTGTAGTGTTTTTTTGTTTATTATTTAAATTATTATTATTATCATCATTATTAAATTTACATTTTATTTAAATTGAAAAAAGAATACAGTTTAATTTACTGTACTTCTGACAATAACAAACATTTTTAAGAATTGCAGGGCCTTGTAATTTGTACTCTAATCACAGAAAGTGCCATTAATTGCTCATTTAACTCATTAACATTATAAATTATATTGACTTCAAAAGTGACACCCACAAAGACCCATAAAAAATATTGCCATCAATGAAGAACAAATCCGTTTTCCTCCTCCTCCCATCCATTTTGTGCAATCAACACACCAGAGCAAGCTGTGGCTATGACAAGGATGATCCATTTAAAGACAACCGGGGCCCAATTGATTATCATCTCATTGTCCAGGTCCCAAATAATGAGATTTGGCTCAATTAGGGTCCTTTCAAGGTGCGAAAGCAAAGTGAAGAGGCTAGTAGCGCCGGAGGCAGCTAATCCACACGGCTCTCGGACTGAGCGCAGTGGATTATACCCACTGCTGCTGTTTATCCTGCTCATACAGCAGCCATCCGCACCACAGACACCTCCTCAAGAGATAACATCTGATCTGGGCAGAGCCAATGTGTGTGTGTATGTGAGGAGAGTCTGACAAACAGCAGGACTCAGGTTTCTTCTAGGACTCATCGCAGCCCAAGTGTCTGGATCCTTGGTTGTTTTTGTTTTAGTGTTCATGTAAAACAACTGCTAGAGTTATAGCACCAGTGATACCAAGGCAGTGGGATTCCCAGAGAATGTAAATACTGACTGAATGCGAGTGATTTCCAAATGATTTTTTTCTTGGATTTTGTTGTCAAAGATGAACTTCTGGTTCAAGGTCTGCAAAAAAACAATAGAGTAGCCAAATCGGAGCTATGGTCGCATTGAACTTTCTGTGAAGTTTTCTGTCACGAACAATTCAGCAACATAGGGACCTATCATACACCCGGCGCAATGCGGCGCGATGCAAGTGTTTTTTGCTAGTTTCAGCCCAACGCAGTTATCATTTTCACATCCTGTGCCATGTTGTTTAAATAGCAAATGCATTTGCGCCCATTTGTGTGCCCATGGGCATGCTGGTCTGAAAATGAGGTGTGTTCAAGCGCATTGTTGGTGTGTTGATATTTTGAGGCAACTGAAATAGACTGAAACCTGGTCTAAAGTCAACCAGACAACCGTGTGGATTTGTTTTTGTTATTTAAAGAGCGCGTTAGTAATATGCACCTATATGTGGGTGCACAACATACGTACACTCTGTTTATTACACACACAGGGATGCGCAGCAGCACACAAACATGCCAAATATTAAAAATAAAAGGATTACAATGTATAAGATTATTATTGTGTGCATAAAGATAAAAATGCTTTGGTGGAATCCAGCTTGTCCAGTAGATGGTCTGCTCACGCACTTGAACCTCGTGCACGAGCAGATCTGTTTCCTTGCTAGAGAAGCGTTTAGTTTTTCTGTTTGCAAATTTCCGCCATGTAAATAGCAAATGCACAATGACGCAAGCACTGGCTTTTTAAAGGGAATGGGAGATGAGACTCTGATTGGTTTATTGCACGTTATGCCCAAAACACACCCATTACTCATTAAGAGAATAGAGACAACCCTTTTAGACAACCATTTTTCCCGTCGCTAAACTAGCAAAAGTGGATTCGGACAAGCCCCAAGTGCACTTGCACCGTGCGCTTTAGACCATGTGCTTAGATCGTTAAAATAGGGCCCACTATCTTCCTCGTTTTATTTCCTTGAAATTTGAGTTCAAGAACAATTATTTGCTCCTTTTTTATTCATAAAATTGATAATGTTCTGTTTATTCTAAAGGTGCGATCATGCCATGTCATAATTACCGTAACTATTCTGAACTGTAAAAAGCCTCCACATGCTTGTAGAACTTATAATTACAATGTTTAAACACTTAATTTTCTGAGAGCTAAGAATTGTAACACATGGCTGCTGTACCACCTGACCACTGCAGATGTAAGTGGTCGGTGTATGACATCAAAGTACCGCAATTCTGATTGGCTGTCATTGTTTTATTGTTCATCAGCTGGACAAAGTCATTCTGAAAGTGATTCCAACGATATCGTTTCTCTGTACCATTATCGTTATAGTTGTTGTGTGGACTATTTTTTTGTATATTTAGAAAACAATTTTGAACTATATCTTTATTGTTATCGTCCTTGGTGTGAACAGGCCTTTATAGTCGCATTTAGCAGATTAGAGCTGGGCGATAATATAGTTTAAATTTTGTGACAATACAAGCAATCAAGCTGTTGAGATTTGCTATATACTAGTATATTTCACCCAGTGTGAGTATACTGCATGTATGATATACATATATATCCTGCTTTATATACTTATTCCAGTTTCCACCGATAACATGATAAATACTTTGATTGTTACATATGCCTGCATCATATCAGGTGTAAAGTATAAATGTTAGATAGATTATGTTCATTACCTGTCTAGTTATGTGTGTTTATGCTGAAATATAATAAAATAACGGTTTGTTTTTAAAACATCATTCATGTGTCATGTTGTGTATTGAGTTGGCTCACGTGATTTATGTTTCGAGCTTCAGAATGTCCATTAAGGGAACATAGTGAGCATCGATGCTCCCTGATTTTCATGGTGCATTGAGGGACTTTTTAAAGAGCAAACGTTTCAGTGCATTGGAAGAACTTCGCAAATGAGCCCTTAAAATGGCCGACCCCCTGATCAACGCCCGGACTACTAAACTAGGGAGCTGATCGAGACCCACACCTCATTTCTAAAGCAAGTCTGAATGAATGTGGAATATTTGATCCAAACATTAAATAAAAATGAACAATATACTTTTGCTTTTATTATTTTTTGTTTTACTTTATTGACATGAAGTGTTTGACATAATATTTAAAGTTGTTTAAAGTTTTCTGGCCTTATGTGAGTTTTTATGGTCAAGTTATGTCTTGACCAAAGATCTTGTAATTTGTTCACCTCGCCTGTGCTATTTTTTGTAGAATGTGTTCTGGTACGACAACAACATGACAGAAGACAGGAAAGATTGTGTAATGTGAGCTGTACAGCAATTTTGGTAGTCTGTCAGTCGTGTAGTGAGGGCACGGCCTAAGTTGCTTTGGATAAAAGCGTCTGCCAAATAAATAAATGTAAATGGATGTTACATGAGCCGCAAGAACTGTGCTGAGGCTGATGGGATTAGATGCTCTTGATTGAGTCTTATACCTCAGCTTGAACTCTTTTCAGTTGGTTCTACTAAGAAAATTACACCTACGTCAAGGATCATGGGGACACATACGTGTGTGTCCCAGAACAAAGCCTACAAATATATATAACTGAATTCCATCTAGGGATTTTTGTTCCGTTAATTGTGGGGCTAAACATGTTTAAATGCTTTAATTTCCACAAACACACTGGCTAATATGTTAATCATATAATACTTACTTTTGAACCATCAGCCAAAATAAAGACATATTATGTATCTATCACCAATCTCATTCCTGTCATTGAAACTGACAAAAACATTGCCATTTTTACTTTCACTATCCTGCACATTTAAATGTTCAGCTTGAAAACTGCAATGTTGGATGTTGTATGTTGGATTCCAACGTACAACAACACAGGGTATATTAAAACAAAAAATACAGTTACGGTTAACCGTTTTTGCTAATGTTACTGGGGTGCCTCAGGGCTCAGTGCTTGGACCACTTCTCTTCTCCATCTACATGTCATCACTAGGATTTGTCCTTTGGAAACATGGCTTTTCCTATCACTGCCATGCTGATAACATACAACTCTACCTCTCATTCCAACCAGTAGCTGCTCGCATCTCAGCCTGCCTGACAAACAGACACTTCTTGCTGGATGAAGGATCATCACCTTCAACTCAACCTTGCCAAGACAGATCTGCTTGTGGTTTCAGCCAACCCAACACTTAATCACAACTTCTTCATTCAGCTAGGCTTATTAACCATAACTCCTTCAAGGACAGCCAGGAACCACATTGCTTGAACTGCCCGGTCTTGTAGATTTGACTAGTGTAGTAAGATTCATAAATTACATTATGAGCTGGTTCTATTTAGTGAATAAAACACACACAGCGCAACCAGTTTAGTCCGANAAAAAACCCCCTAGGAGAAAAACCCAGTGTGGTAACACTGGGAAAAAAGTCCTAGGAGGGAAAAAACCCCTTGGAAGATATATATAATATATGTAAATGGATATGGAGATCAAAATCTGAATTATACAGTTTTATTATAGGGATTAAAAGTAGATTATATATATAAATATATGTAAGCGGATACGGAGATTAAAAATCTGAATTATAGATGCAGCCAGAACTGGATCACAACACTTAATCACAACTTCTTCATTCAGCTAGGCTTATTAACCATAACTCCTTCAAGGACAGCCAGGAACCACATTGCTTGAACTGCCCGGTCTTGTAGATTTGACTAGTGTAGTAAGATTCATAAATTACATTATGAGCTGGTTCTATTTAGTGAATAAAACACACACAGCGCAACCAGTTTAGTCCGACTCCCGTATGACTCCTCAAAAGCCTCTTTGTATGCCGAAATGTTACAGTTTGATAAGTCTGTCAACCTCTTGTCCAAACCTCTACTCTTGACACAGCAGAAGTGAACTCATCCCAGCCTGGCTGGGTTGGGTTTTTGGGGGGGAATGGGGGCCCTCTTTACTTTTACGGCCTGTGTTGCAGGCCTATGGAGATATGGTTTCATTCTCCCGGAGCGGGACAGATCCTGCAGGCCCCACTGCTGGCAGCAGCTTTTATTTGATGTGGACGTCTCGTGTTGGGTTTCAGCACCAGCAAAACATATGATCTTCATTACAGGCTGGAGCAGGAACGGATGGTGGTTGCTGACTGGTGATGCTGGACAGATAGATTTGGAGCGAGGCGCTAATACAGACCACACTGACATCCGCTGCCAGACTGGGGGTAAAAGTCAGCAGCTAAATCTGACATCAAACATGTATAGTCTCTTCAGCGAAATCTGAGATGCGGTTTTATCTAGGAGCTGAAATGTACCGTGAGGTATCTGACAGGGTTTTGTAAAGACGAGGCGTGTGGCGTATAGGTCATTGAAATCTCACCATGTATCGCCGCTGTACATTGGGACTGTACAGATCTTACTATATATATATATCATAGAAATGTAATAAATAACAAAACGAAACAATAACACATTTCCATGAGGAAAGTGACTGTAACAGAATTATTCATGAATCTTTGTCTTGGAGCAGTACAGATCACACAGGATAGCCAAGATTCAGGTATCGGCATATTTATCCAGATTAACCTTGATTTATAAGAGATGCTGTGCACAGAGATTACCGATGCTGCTTATGTAACGAGTCCAACCGATCAACTTGTGTGAACCGATGTAGAGCGCACTTGTGCCAGTAGGAAAATCCTCTCTTTTGTGTTACTTTTTCAATATGAATTAATGTTCTAGATCAGGGGTTCATTATCAACAATAAAAAAAACTAAATACCATAATATTTTGTGTGTGTAGCCTATATAGCTCTCTGCCTCTCTCTGAAACTTCATCCACTGGTGTCGCTGTTGGACAGTGTTACTTTATCAAAATGAGGTATTCAATCTCATTTTTTGTTGTTGTTGTACTGTCAATTATTTTATAATTTGATTTCTTCTTATTTTTGAGCTTCCAGTGCCTCCTCTGAGAAAGCAGCCCAGGTTAAATGAAAGTCATTTGGGTTAAGAATGATGGAATTCACGAATAGATGTTGCCTCAAATGTTATTATATTCGAAAGAACACAATAACATTAAAAAGGTCACCAATTCAGTAAATTATAGGAATTCTTTTAAGATAAATCACATTTTTAAATCTGTCATGCCCAGAAGGTTTGTTTTATTGAGCTTATGATAGTGTAACACTCTGTTTTATTGTCTAGGCCTTAGCATCTATTGTTCCCCCTCCGTTTATGATTCAAAATATTTAGATCTCACATTTCCATAATATGATGGGACAGGAACATTCACATTTATTGCATCTTTATCCTAAGTCCATTCTCTCCGTAAAATCAGAACGGCACAGTATTTTATAACGCTCCCTTATCAGCTTCGGGGTTTAGTTATTTACTTTAAAATGGACTAATTTCTTATTCTAGCAGAGGGGGGAGCGGCTGCTGACTTGAACAGCTGCTTCATGACCCAAAAAACTGTCAGTCTTTCCCTGGAATAAATTGTGGACTGTTCCATTTTCGACGGAGGGGGAGCGACTATGTGGAGAAAGACAAGCAGAGGGGATAACGGCGTTAAATACGTCAGGATTTGTTTTCTGAAACTAAATACGCTTAAAACACATTTTGAAATACATATCTGATTGATTAGAGTGAGTATAAGGGTGATGTTTGTACGATTAAAAGTTTATATGTGTGTGTGTATACCTCGGTCTTTTCTTGCTCCGATTCGGGTAGGCTCATAGTAGAATCAATTCACAGAGAGGGGAGCTTGAAACCGTCCTCTCGTGCCCGCGCGCTGAGTTTGGTGAGCGGCGTGTTGGGTATCTCGGAGCTGAACTCTGGGTGTAAGATGTATGATAAGCTGTCCATCTCCTCACTCCATCTCCAGGAGACATATTCATTTGTTTAAATGTTTCTAACATGAACGTACGTCTGAGAATGAAAGAAACAGGCGTTGCGCGCGCATTCGTTTTGTTACGGAAATTAAAACATTCTTCGCGTTCTTGAAGTTAACGTTACATCTTAAAGTTTCTCTTCAAGTCAGTCTGCTGTCAGGGCTTCAAAACGTTCATTTGACTTTACCGCACCGTTGTCTGGTGTTAAAAAGCAAACATTACGATTCCTTTTCTTCCTCAGGTCTACGTAGGTCTGATTCACTTGGTTAATTTGATTGACAGGCGTCAAGTATTACTCACGCGTCTCCTTTGTGACGTCACGCGTCGTTAAACTCATGAATTATGTATATTATACATATTTATGAAATGGAAAAGATGATATTTGATGTGTACTTTATTTTTATTTTATTGTAAAATCACCATATCCGTGCAGTCATGAACTGTCAAATTCATACCATGAACATATTTTATTTATTTCAAATAATTATATTTTAATATATATTTAATGATTTAATGAAATATACTACTGCTTAAAAATATACAAAATTTGCTCCTTGCTAAAAAGAGACAATTTAATTACAGAAAATTTAATTAGGCTCATTTTAATTCAGAATTGGAGTGACTATTACACACAAAATGTCCATCCAGACATTTTGATGCAAAAAACCTGGGGTCTTTTGTCACATGGCTTAATGTATTCTTGCTGTCCGAGCTAACAGATACATTAAATAGTGTGAAATGAGGGCTGTATAGATGTTCATATATATATTTTTTCTTTTTTTATTGATTAGTATTGTTTATAATTGCCATCTTACCTATGTACAGTACATACCTAAAAGCGAGGTCAAACAAATACACAAATATTTCCTACCTTATGCATATTTGGTGGTCCATAAATGACCACATTTGTAAAACATCCAGAAAGCACCTACTTATGCATACATGAGATGATTATGGAAAATAGGCGATATCACATTCATACCACTTAGTTTCTCTTACTGTTTTTCTCTCTCTCTCTTTCATTATTCTGTTCATTTCTACAGGCATGGTTATTTTCACAGGGCCCAGTGTGGCAGCGGCTTTGGCTCTTCAATACACTGCAGGCTGACTTTACCAGCAGGCTGGGACTGATAAGGAAGTCATATATGGTTGAAGTGGAGTTCTAGCCCAAAGACAGTCTCTCCACACCTCAGCAGCAATAACGATAGAACTCCAACTCGGCTCCACTGCGCCCCCTGTGGCAGCACATCTGAAGTGCAGGCACAGCTTTGAACTGTGACACAACATGATTGACTTGTTAGTCACACTATACTTATTTTGAGGTATTACGGGTAAGCACGTCACATCGGCGTCACTTTCAGGTTAGTGATAAGAATCAGTGACATGGAATGAAAGTAATAAAATGATATCCATATGAACAAACAACAGTGCTTCTCCTAAATCTCCTATTGTGTGTCATCATACAGGTTTGGAACAACATGAGGGTGAGTAAATGCCAGTATTTTCATTTTGGCTGAACCATCCCTTTAATTCTGCCACACTGGGATTACAGACCCCCATATCCCCTCCCACTGTGAAAATTCTCATCTAGATTTATTCTCATCAGATACCCAGGTGTGGTGAGCCACTGTTATTCAAAACCCAGCACAGGTCTTCATCAAGTGCAGTGCACTGTGGGATAGCGCTCGGTCTGTGTGTAGGGAGGGGGACAAACACAGCAGAACAGGGTTCACGTAGGGTTGTTATTAGCTTTGTGCGTTAGCATTGAGTCAGATGCTTCGGGAACTGACCGTGTGAGTCATACGCAAACAAATCTATCTTTAGTTGGGTTTCTGTAGTCCCCTAGCAAGCCTATTGTGTGGCATCGCAGTCCTGTCGACTATGTTAATGTTTGCACAGCCGCACAATGGTCTCTATCTGATATCCTCATCTGCTACCTATCAGGTTAATACTAAACTGAGGTGACTAGATGGACCAGATAATGAGTAAAAGAGCAAGACTGAGGGAAGAAGAGAGTCATAAGAATAATAATATATGGATTAAAAGAATGGTTCACCTAAAAAAATGATATAATAATTTGGATATTATAGATAATTTTGTCATAATTAAAGGCCTGTTCACACCAAAGACGATAACGATATAGTTTTAAAAAAATCTTTCTAAATTTAAAAGAATAGCACCAGAGTCCACACTGCAATGATAACGGCACAGAGGAATGATTTAGAGTGCAACAGTGCCTGCCCACTTTTTTCAGCGGCGTTGGTTTTTTTTCCCATTAATTTTTTCCCATAGGGATTTTAAAAAGGTCTTTGCTAAGCCATGAAACACGCCAACCAGCTACAAGGTGAATCATAACATCACAAACTTTGATTTGAAGCCAAAAATGCAAACGTACAACACGGTGTACTTAACGGCTTTGAAAGAACTACAATCCCATGAAACATTGCAAATGGCATAATCAAATTAAAAACAATGGAAAAATATCACTCATTTAAAAATGTGGATTATATAAGTAGCAAATATTTTTACTTAAATATTATACAAATATTTAAGTATTTTGAGATACTCGATTACGTAATTTGCAGTGCTTCATTGGAGTAGGCAGAGCTACACGCAATTAGCTTTTTTCGACTGATTGGTGGAATTATGTACAGCATTATGGGTAATGTAGTTTTCACCACAAATTCCACTGTTCAACACAATTGTTTTGAAAATAAATTGAAATAATGTGGGCTGACGGCTTCAACACAAGCACGTGCTGTCTTTAAAGGTTTATAAGTTATCGTTAAAAATCAATATCTCTATGGATTTTTTACTTCTGGAACCGACTGTTGCGCACTATTGTTGGAATCACTTTCAAAACGAATTTCCAGTGTATGCTTATAATATACAGAAAGTAATTGTGCATTGGTGTGTAGACACTAATTATCTTTAAAGTTATCATTCTTGGTGTGCACAGGCCTTTACTTACCCCATGACTGACCTTCTTCCATTAAATGCAGAATAACAAATCCATTTGGAAAGCAGCTACACGTACAAAATATCTTAATTTCTATTTCACTGAAGAAATTAAAGGTGCAGTATGTAACAATTCTGTCCGCTAGAGGTCGCAAGAAGCCTATTCAAAACAAAGGCGAAGCTTGATGAAGCCAAGTTTGAGCGCGGAATCTTGGGACATGTGGTCTCCAACTCAACGGACGGTGCAAAAGAATAGGGATTGGACTCGGGAACATATCATGTTCATGGATGCGATTATTAACGTTACTGTAGTATGAAGCAGAGCAGGGCCGAGTGTTGTGGGAGCTGAACGAGGACGCTGGAACGATTGCGCAACACACGCTTTGAGCAGCAGAACTTTTATTATGTCACAGTCGCCGGCGCTGCTTCCGCTTTTCCGGTCATGAGTATGAGGTAATACAGCTCTGTTTATCATATTAGATACATTTGAAAGTGTTGAAAATGATGTTATAACATTACTCTGTGCGTTCGTTCGGCGGCTGCTGTGAGACACTGTTGCACACTGCAGTAAGATAGATCGATTTTAGAATATCATATTAAATGCTGGATGTCTTGTGTTGACAAATGGCATGCAACGGATTTTGAAACGTATTGTATGATGAAGAAAACTCTGTATTACTGTTACCAAAAAATAAAGCTGCATCTGATTATGCTATGTTAGCTACTTGATAAAGCAGGCGTGGTAAAGCATGGTACTCGCAAAAAAAATCTAGAAAATTAGATTTAAACAATAAGACTAAACATGTTGAGCTATATAACAACAATTAGTTTTCTGTCTATAAATATATCAAAACAGTTGTTCCCTTGTCTATTAAAACGTGTAATATATTAAAGCGTCTTTGGTGTTTCCATGGTTTCTACAAAATGAAACCGAGGGTAACGCGGGTATGACGCAATTGACAGGCGACTCCTCACACGTCCCGGAGCCTTGGTTAAAATTGCAATTTTCTCACGATTTACAAATAGTTGGAAACATTTGAGATATTGTAAGTACTCAAGTGAACAAAATATATAACACTGGCCTAGTGGTTTTTGGATATTTTACTGCAAACATTTTACATATTGCACCTTTAAGTCTACAGGGTGACTAAATGATCTTGACACAAGTTTAATTTTTTGGGATAACTTTCCCTTTAAATATGTACTCACCAGGAAGGAAAAAGACCATTGACTTGGGTGTTCAACTTTCCCACCAGCTCGTTGCTATGTTCTTAATCTAAACAAAAAGAACGTATCGTTTTTATATGATACCCAGATAGGCTCTCTGCAATACTTGATTCTGATTGGGCAATGCGAATATTCGCTGTCGTCCATGGCAACGCAAAGTCGGCGCATGTCTCTCGTATTACTCGCGCGATTGTGTTATCGTAATCGATCTTTTTTTCCTTCGCGGAGGCTTTAAACGATACACAGTAAGATTATAAAATCAGTTAAATTCAAGTTAATATGTAATGTCCAAATATTTACATATAGCCTAATGTTACTAGGATAAAGAGCAGTCAGCTGGTCATTAGCGCAAAGTAAACCCCGACAGTGATATAAAACCTTTCCTCGGTATACCTCACTTACCATAGGCCTATAATGCACTTTTTCATATCTGTATATTTCATCATCAATACACAGACGACTCTTGTTTTAAGTGAATCCATAGCGCCAGGTGGGAAATGTTCTAACAGCCGATGGGCACATGAAGAGTGTGTGTGTGTGTGTGTGAGAGAGAGAGAGAGAGAGAGAGTGAGACTCGGCGTTAAATCTGAAGGAAGTTATTTTTGAAGAACAGTCTGCTGGACATCTCACTGACCTTCACAGGTTCGCACCTGCTTCACAGCACAGGTGGTTTGTTTTTTTTGGAAAATTCCTGCAAACGGTAAGAGATGCAGTATCTTGTTGGGCTGTAAAAGTAAGAAAATTCAGAGAAGCAGAGTTTTAATGTGTGTCATAAATGTTTTTTGACACTACGTACATTATGCCGGGGTTAAACTGAGGGTATACAACCAGTGATTCATTTAAACTACATCTGTGTGCATGTCATAAAGTAACCCCCAGGCGTCTACACTAATCTCTATGTGAAAGTGCGCTATCTAGTGACCATAGTGTGAATGTACACTTTTGCACTGACAAATGCGTCAGCCATCAAGCCTTGTAGGTTCCACTCTAGCAAACAAAATAACATGTTTTAGTGAGAAAATAAAAAAAAGTTAAAAAATGTTTTAAAAATGTACAATTAAATTTGCCATGGAATGCCAGATATAATCCACAGCCATTCATTTTGAAGTAACCTACGGCTCTGTAGCGCCCCCATGTGGTGGTTGAATTGTATATATACTATTCAATTTCACTGTACAAGTGTGCAGATGACTTGAATGACAGTATCTGGTTGCAGTGGACTGATAAAGTCAAACACGCTTTCTTGCTATATGCAGTCATTAAAATTGTTAGAATTAAGTTATCTAATATTACCTGGCCTGTAATAACGTGCATATAGTACTGTACTTCCACAATGAAATCCATTAAAATAATACATGTGCATGTACATTTTCATGTAGAACATATTATGAAACATTTAGTTGAACTTTAGCTTTGGTTGAAGTTATTTTAATATTGCCAATTTATTTGAGATCAGTTTGAACAGGATCTTGACCCACACCAGATTAATTACAACATGAAAACACTTTATTCGTCCGATATTATGGCGTATCGTATGGGAAACTGTTCAAAAGAGAGAGAAAAAAAAGAAGATTTTACTGACTTGTATCTCGTACAGTAATGATGAACCAGTAGATATTAAATGGCTTATTAAGGTATCACACCTCTTGACTTTTTAGTAATCTATGGTCATAATTACAATGCCTACTAAACATTAAGCAAAAACACAAAGATCACAAGCATACAGCAGTTTGTTTCCAAAATAGATGGTACGATATATTCAATGTCTCATAGCGTACTAGCATGCACTGTGGCTGGACTTAAATGGGGAAAAATAGCAGCACAAGACAAATAGTGCCATGAAAGCTCCTCAATTCTACAGACTAGTTACAAAAGATATTTGTCAAAGCCTGGTGCTAGGCATTCAAAACCCCTCCACCCCCCACCGGTTTCCCCAATAGGCCGGGCAGAGATGGAGAATATAAGGGGAAAGCCATTGGAATAATACAACAATTCACATTCGGTCTGAACAGCAAGCGTTTTCCTCTCTACAACAGTTTACATTGGGAATAAATTTACAATTACGCATCATAAAATCGATGAGCTATCTAAATGAGAGATGAAAGACTACAGGCATTATATGCTGTTGCTTTAAGCTTTGAATACATAAATAAATAAATAAATACACATCATGCTTCCTTGACATGAATGGGAGTAGTTTAGTCAGGCTTAGTGTGGATGCATAATTATGCAAATGAAAATCGCCCTCAAAATACCTGCCTGCGTACAAAACATCCTAAAACCTAAAAAGACTATTTTGTTTTCAAATTTAACTGTACAATTGAACAAAATCCTAATTTAACTCTTCAAACTACTGGCATTCACAATCTGTAATGTAATTAAGAGTCCTTGTCAGTTTGATTACATATCAGTTGAAAGGACGAGTTCATGTTTTGTAAATGTTGTTATGAAACCAGATCATTCCCTAATTGGCTGCATTTGATTTTTCTTTTGCTCGTTTTACATCAAAGTGAGAATCTACGAGTGCGACTCTCCAACGGATCACCTTCAAAGCTTATCTTCCAGTTTAAATGCTGCGCTAATTAATAACAGGGAGGGGCGCTTTGAAAGTATTCATCGCTAAACTAAATGTTCATCGTAGTATCTAAACGCTGGGTAAAGCCCCCAAAGCTTGACAAATAACCCTGCTCTTCTTCTGAGGTCGTGGCATTATCTACCATCTGAGCCCCTGTGTTTATACAGTGCGTTTTTCAAGAATTCGATAAGAACGTATCACAACAGCAATAAGAAACTTGCTGCGAAGTTGTTCATGAGCTCAAACGTTACTAGTGTATGTATATATTATAGTCAAAAATGTGTTAGTACATTATGTGGACAAGCACCTATACTACGATTCCATGAGGTTTGCCGAATTCAGTGAGGAGACTAGTATTCAGACAGGACGTACGTCGTAACTGATATAATAAATGGCGTCATGCATTATTTTTTTTAGAAAAATGATGCAACTTTCCCTTAAATTGCGAGAAATAGCTCTGGATATGAGTTAAACCCTAGTCGTCAAAAGTATCGACCTCTTCTGTGCTTTTAAAGAGATGTTTTGCTGAGGTCGACCTTGACCGGAAGCGGCCCCGCCTCCTTGCTCTCCTCCGATTGGCCGATTGTCATCGCGATCACTGGCGTCAAGTGGTAGGGGTTCACCTTCTGGGTGTCATCCATGAATTCTTTATCTCCATTGATGCTAAGCTGTAAGTATAACATTGATTATTGACATTTAACTTGTACCAATTTTCGATTTAAAATATATATATTTGAGCTACATTGTAGTAGCCACACTCTTGAAGAAGTTCCCAAGTATGCTAGATACTTGTTGGCTGCTTTTCTTTCACTATATGCTCCCACTTGTCCATTTAAAAAAAATGCTCTCACATTGTCTGCCTTATATTTTATTGGTAGTGTGCGTTTGATGAATGAACAGGTACCTGAGTCTTGACGTGCTGCTCGGGTGCCGTGACAAGACTGGCACAGCTCAGCCACAGCATCACCATGATGGACAGGAAGAGGCATGCGGCTAAAATCCAACGCGGCAGTCCTGAGCGCCTAGGGGACAGAAACGGTAAGAAGTTACACACTGATGTGTACATCCATTAAGACATTACAACACCTAAAAAAGCTCAGATCATGTGTATTGAGTATTTTTATATACTGAAGTGTATACAGTTATACTAAAGTGTATGTATATATATATATATATATAGTCAAACCAAAAATGAGACATTTTTGATATATTTTTACTAGTGGGTGCAGGACACTATAGTTCATTTATGTAAGTGAGGATAGCAAAATAAAGTAAACTGTGTAAACTTATACCCAAAAATTCTTCATACAGTGAACTACCAGTAAAATTTATAAAAATTTGGAACCAAAAATTATTCAGACACTTTGACCTGACCATGTTTTGCTTAAGTGTTATCTGACATAATTAAGATTAATTTTCTGACAATTTAACTCTGAGATCGTCATATTTTATTACCATTTTTTTAAACTATAGTGAATAAACTGTATTAATGAATGAAATTAATAAATTTTGGTTTGACTGTATGTATATATGTGTATGTGTATATATATATATATATATATATATATAT
>RJVU01053127.1:6471742-6485474 GCA_003731715.1 Anabarilius grahami | reverse complement strand
AGGAGTGGCACTACTAGGTAGAATGAAGGAAAGTTCATTTAGATTTAGAATAACTAATGGGGTGATAACTTGTTGATATAAGTGCAATAATTCCAAACGAATGTCCCAAAAAAATTAATTTTATTAAAAATTAAATCTCTCTCTTTCTTGCCGCCCTGACTATGCTAGGCAGATGCCTAGTTCGCCTATAGGCACATGCTGGCCCTGACTTCAACATCTTTGATTGGTCCATCTAAAATATTTGGGGTCATGAAAAAGGTTCTCAAAAAAGTTTGATAAACTCTGATTTACATTAAAATTTGAGGTATAAACACTACTGTTCAAAACAGTAAAGAGAAAAAAATCTAATAAATGCTATTTCTATTAAAGAATCCTGAAAAACAAAACAAACAAAAAAAACACTATTTCCACAAAAATATTAAAGGGTTAAGGCTGATTTATACTTCTGCGTTGGACCTATGCCGGAGCCTCTTCGCCGGTTTTCATTTATACTTCTGTGTCGTTGTCCGCGTCAATGTGCAACATGCAGACCGCTAGTAGGCAGTGTCCGCGGTCATCTATCAAGGCTAAAGCCAACTAAGAAGCAGCTTGTCATGCACGTTGTCAGAGAAGCTTCAGCAGTGATAGCGGCTAATAGGCAACGACTTTGTTGTAGCTTGATGGCACGTATCCCCTGAAACAGAGCAGAGCAAGCGTTTTTTCATTCCTATGAAAGCTGAAAACGCCCGCTCACTCCGCCCAGTTTTTTTTTAACTGAGGGAGGGGTTCTAGCAGACCAATCATAGCGCTTGCGATCCGCGTAGAATTGTGGTGTTGTTACATTTTTGGAGAGGTGCACATCAGGAACACTCGATGCAGAAGTATAAATCAGCCTTTAATTCACCCAAAAATGAAAATTATCCCATGATTTACTCACCCTCAAGCCATCCTAGGTGTATAGATGAACACAATCGGAGATATATATAAAATATCATGACTTTTCAAAGCTTTATAATGGTAGTGATGGTAGTGATGGGGGGACTTCAATTTTGAAGCCCCCCCAAAAACGCGTCCATACATCATAAAAATAATCCAGGGGGTTAATAAAGGCCTTCTGAAGCGAAACGAAGGGTTTTTGTAATAAAAATATCCATATTTAAAAGTTCATTAACTAAAACAACTAGCTTCCGGCAGACGACCGGAATCTGATTGGTCCAAATCCTGCTCAACATATAATGCCTGTTTAATAATCAATGAATATTTTTTAACTGCCCATGGTTTTATCATTCGCACTACATTTTGTTCACAGACAAACTACTTCCCATTTGACTGTTGTCACGCTGCACCTGGTAAGGACTTGGTGTAAGGTCAAGCCTACATTTCCTTAAAGTTTAAAGTTTCCTTAAAAGCTATAGTCAGCTGCTTCCAGCTCGAGAAACCCTGCAGGAGCACCACATCAACCGAATCTCTCTTTCCACCCTCAATTACATGGCTGCCTGGCGGTGCTAAGCCATGCTGGTCAAACCGAGCACTAGATGCCAACTCTTACGAGAGCGAGGGGACTATCTGACTTGAATAAGAGCTTTTAAGAGGCCACTTTCAAACATGATCCCGAGGATATGATTTGAAATCTGTCTCATTAGTCTACGACTGGATGTGTCCCTTTCTGCCCCTCCATCACGCCCTGTATGTGTAAATTAGCACATGTTTTTTTAGACTATGTTTCTTTAGTTCCCCCTTGAGATCTTATTAAAGAGAGATTTTTGCTCTCTTCCACTGAATTCTTCTAAAACGGGCTCAGCAGAGCGGACATCTGAGATAAGCTCTCCAGGGAGGCTTATATGAACCTCCAAAATGACCACAGAGAAGCAAACACACATGGTTTTTCATGTCAGAGCCGCGGTAGACGAGAACGCAAGGAACTGTTTGGAGTGTCATGTTATTTCTATAGTCTAATAGTCTGTAACTGGAGGCAGACGGGGTACATTGGGATTGTACTTTTTACATATGTATAACTGACTGGTGTGTCCAATCTTAATTTCTAAAGATTAAAGGAATAGTTCAGACAAAATGAAAATCCTGTCATCATTTACTCACCCTCATGTTGTTCTAAACCCATATGACTTTCTTTTGTGGGGAGAAAATCTGAAGTCTGTTTTCTGTATTCTTTTTTATGCAATTACAGTGAATTACAGCAATTACAGGGAATGAAGCATTCAGGCTTCAAAAGGGTAAAAATATCATAAAAAAATCTTCATGTCTTGTGCACTATATTGATTTCGAGAACTGAATCAGTGAGATTAATGATCCAATCATTCAGGGGTGTGTTTCCCATACAATGACATAACTTTCTGTTTAACTACCATAGCATTTTGCATTGTCTGAGAAATTAAATAAGCTATTAAATAAGTTTTGTAGTAACTTTGTCGCACATACATTTACACCATGTTGGTTCACATAGAACTGTCGCTAATGGCATCATGCAACTTCTTATTAATCAGTTTGAGATTAATTAAATAATGAACATAGCATCTGAGGTCTTATTCGCCATTTTATTCTCCATTGTTTTCCTTTATTTACAGATTTGATTCAATCACGTGTTCCCTCTTACATCATACAGTACTCTAGTACACATTCGCACTCTTCAAAAATGATGCTTTCATTTTCTTGACAAACTAAAAAGACATGTAATGAAAGATATATAATTTAGAGTTAGTTTGTGTATTTTGCTTAANTGAGGGGGGGGGGGGTATCAAACACAGTTTCTGCCAATCTCATGTTAATCTTGAGTACATAGTAACAATGCATCCTTCATATCGCCGAAAAGTCTTTAGTTTTGTCATATTTATAAAAGATAGATACGCTTAACTGAATCTTTCCAAAAAAAGCCAAGATCCTGGAGGTGTGTCTGCCGTCAGTGCTGTAGGCAGAGCTAAAGAGGCACGAGAGCGTGCAGCTTTTTATGTAGAGATCGCATTCTAGCTGCAATATCATTATAAATAAAAAGGGAACAAAAACGTTTGTGTTGTTTACATTATATGCACTTGCGCGCCAATTGCCAACAAAACACAGACATCTGATGCAGCTTTACTCACCACCCGCGATCTGCAAATTCATCACCGAAATCCCGGGAACAAACAAACATAAGTGCACAACTCCGTTGCTGCCTCGGAAAAGCAAACTTCATCCTCTGTTCCCTTAACGTTGGGTTCTTTGGGAAGCTGAAAAAGGCAATCTTTCCCTCACAACCAAAAACACACTCCTTTGGTGACAGGAGCTGCATCTCATTTCGAAGGCTGTGTTCTTCGGAGGTCGCATTTGAAGGCTGAATACTTCATCAAGGATGTCATTTTTAAGAAAAGTAACCGTAATCAAATTTACTGATATTCATTGTGAGGTATAAAATACTGTAATTTCTTTCTTACGTTGCAATCTAAAGGTTATTTTTCTTAAATGAGACTGCCTCGATGATCTATGCAGCCTTCAAAGGGTGCAGCCCCTGAATTGGGACACAGCCTTTGTTGAAAATTCTCTCGGCTTCTGTATCCCGAACGGAGCTCGTTGATGGGCGTGCTCTCGCTCTGGGAGATGTGTGTGTGCACGCTTATCAGGGAGAAGTGCCTATACAAGGAATTCCGGTCTCTTTTGATGTCATACAGGACACACTTGAAAAAAACTCTCCGAATCCTGTACCGAAACCGGAAGTAGTGTATTTGGCACAGAAATACTCCGTCATACGTCCAACTCGTGTTTTGAAACTTTGGCCATGTTTAGCATGAGAATGCTAGAAGTCAGAATGCATGACAAAAACATTACACCCCCCTTTAAGAGCACGAACCACATCATATTAACAAGAAACTGCTTCTTCCCACCGGTCGAGAGCTTTTCGATGTGGTTTGCGAATGTTTGTTGGAACTATGGTTTTAGAAATCACTGAATGGTTGAACTGCGTTGCTAACAACGGAGTTTGCGACCACAGTTGGCCAACGTTGCTTTTGGAAAACGCACCCAAGATTGGTTTTGTGAACAGGATCAACCAATTCACTGAAAGGATCCATCTTCAAAAGAATTTGTTTTGAACACTCGGGTGAGTACATCATTGAAATTTTTTGGATGAACTAATTCTTCACATAAACAGACATGAAGTCATGAAACGCAACATAGTATGGGCAATTTAGCTCTGCAAAAAGCTCAAGTCTTGCAGTTGCGTTAATTGAAAGGGATGCTGTCAAAAATATTGAATCCAGATGTCCGCAAGGGATGAGAATCAAAGGGGGGAAAATGAATATCTGAGGAAGTTAATGTTGACTGGCCACAGACCAATGGAATCTTGCCATTAGTGAAAGCGGTCTGATGTGCATCTGTCACGCATTACCGCAGAACTCGCCAAAGGTGATCAATGCAGCTTACGAGACTGCCAAGAAGACGAGGCAGAGATTGTTGACTTCATAGTAAACAATCCCATTTCCCTTATTAGGAATTTGCTTGCTTTCTCCAAACTTGTCTTTTCGCATGTAGCGGCCGTCCACATTAAACTAGTCCAGAATTTAAACAAGATGGCCGACGTCCGTCCAAACAAAAATCCATTGCACCAATCAGTGGCTATTCAGCGACCGAGTTGTGTTTACCCTTCAGCTCAGAGGAAATACTCTGATTCCTGTTGATTACCTCTGAGGGACTCATCAAAACCCTGGACCGAACGGACAAACATTAAGCCCAGACTGCAGCGTAACCAATGTCAAATGTCGGCCTGATACTGATGTGAAACTAGGCAACAGATCACAGATCGTTGATCTGGGGGATGGGGGTATTTTTACATGTTTTTTTAATTTTAATAAAAATACAAATATCTGGGTTACAGAAAGATAAATTTGGTGGGCCAATCTGTAAATGTTAAAATACTCATCGTTTCAATAGTGTAGCCACAAGATGTAAACAATATGTGTGTTAACATGATTTTAGTGTGGGAAAATCGCTTACTAAACTTTTCTGTATAAAGTTAATTCAATTTTACTTATAAACCCTAAAACAACTGCAATTCTTCTGTGAAATCTTGTGTACTATTTGAGCTGTTGATATAAAATTATAAGCTTCATATTTCTTTTAAATAATCTAATGTAAATGTCCCAATATAACCTTAATTGTTGCTTTTTTAAAGAAAGCAAAAGGAAACAGAAATGCTGTTGACTGAGCTTATCTTGTACAGAATCCCTTTAATAAACTGTCCACCTTTAAACACAAACAGGCAGATTTAACATAAGCAAAAAAAAAAGCATGGTGCTACTTCTATTCGCAAACACATTGCCTGCTCTTGAATAATTCGGTATAAATGTGGCTAAAAATACCTGTTTTATGGGTTTATTTGGCTATTTATGTATTCCCGCAAATATTCAAATGAAACCAATTCTACTGTTACAGATATTTCAAAAAGTTCCAGAACAGTCATGGAGCGCTAGGAGAACTTGCCCCGGAGAACCTCAGACATCAATCAAAGAGTCGAATAAGCTGGTTCATATAGAATTTTACATTTGGTTTCTACCGATGCTACTTGCTAGTGATCGGACTTTTTCAACATGAAACTTCAGGGAAATCTATGTAGTGCTGTGGAAGATCTTTCTGAAGTGCAAGAATTCCCTCCAGACTTCTCGTCGAAGATATGTTTCATTAGTTCCTCACAAAAATCTAACTTTTATATTATATTATATTATATATTATATAATATAAATCACATTTATGCAGGAAACTTTCAAAATCCATCACACCCAAAGTTCNNTTCCATATTCTGTTTTCATGCCACGCTACTTATATTCCAGTTGTGAGGTACTTCACGTAACTGTGAAAACAGCATCATCTGGGCCAAATGCACACCACAGCAGGTCTGTTGAAAAACAATCTGTTTTCCTTTCTCCGTTTAGACGCCTGAGGCAAAAAGCCCATCGTTAGTGCTCCACTTCCCCCAGAAATTGAGTCTCGCTATTCCGACAAAGTTCTGATTCCATATGCTCGATTTAGTGGATAGGTAGCGTGATGCTACCGCAAAAACCTTGGGTTTTCACACTCTGTGCAATATCTGGCCCGTGTCAGTCCTTCACTTGGGCTGGCTGTCTTCCAGCTGAGCGCCAAATACAGGCTAGGCCTGCCGCAGGACGGTTGTGGAGGCTTTCTCTCGCCTCTTCTCCTGTCACGGCCGTTAAATGCACATTCATCAAGGCTGCAACTAAACTGAAAAATCATGGATGAGCTTGTAATGGCGAAATTCTACTTTTCTATTTGTTTTGGTCTATTTAAGTGAAGGTTTTAAGAACTATCTTACATAATAATTTTGAGGTTGTCAAATGATTGTAGTTGGTTTAGAAACAGCAGGGAACTCACAAAAACAAGTTAGGCTATAGATAAAGTTGGATGACCTCCAGGGAGAATAAGGTTTCTGATTAAACATCTTTGAAAAACCAGTCCCCTGTGCTCATATGATCCTAATACTGCAGTGATGTGACCGCAACCTTCGTAAAACATACCAGATCTTGAAACCAAGAGCATACGAGAATCACTAGTGGAATCTTCTACACCAGTGGTTCTCAACTGGAAGGAGTTGCAACCCAAAATGGGTCACAGATCTGATAGGAAAAAACAATGCTAAATGCAAATAATAAAATTCAAAACATTTGAAATGGAGAAGAAAATGCTTCCCAGATATTTTGTTGTAGACATCAGAGGTTGAGTGGCTTGTTTATCCTTAATTTATTAGTTTTGTGAACACCAAGTGCATGATGAAATGAAAATTGAGAAAGCATTTGATAGAATTTGGTCTATGTCAGGTTAATAATTAAATATTAACGTGTTTTAAAATAAACTATTTTAAATATTATGAAATAACTTCATTAGTAGTAGTATTAATAGTTGTACTAACACAGAGTATACATATAGTACATAGTAGTAATATATTGTAGTATTAATAATTTCATTAAGTGTCATTAAATATTTTAAGTTTCAGTAAATATTCATTATTATATTTGCTTATTAATCATATTATTAAAACTGTTGAATAGAAGCCTGTTTTCATCTCAAAACAAAAATGAAAAAATAATTATTTAAAACATCATAAATTAAAATAAAAAACATTATTTCTCAGTTTTTGCAACTTTGTATCTTATAATTAGCATTTAATAAATTGAATTTATTTCTCATAATTTATCATAAACTCATAAAAGTATAAATTTTATTTTAAGCCAATACCAAAATTAGCTTCTTTTTATTTTTATTCTGATGTGTAAACTGCAGTGTTGTTATTGTTAATACTATTAAAAATCATTTTTGTTAACTTAAATAAAAAATAGAAGAATTTATGAAAAACTTAAACCTAAAAAAACCAAAAACAATTAAAAAAATTAAAATTAGAAATGTTAAATTGGCAACTAACTGAAACAAGTTTAAGTACTAAAAGTATCTGAAATAATAGAAATATATATATAAAAAAAAACATGACTAAAAGTTAAACCAAAATTAAAATGAAAACTGAAAATACAAAAATAAAAGCTAATTTAAAATATATGTAAATAATACTAATAATAAATAAATCAGTCATAAATCAGTGTTCTATTTTCAGGAAAATTGTTGTTGAATTTTGTTAAATAAAAAAGAGGGTCCAGTGTAAAATCTTGGCCCATGAGCAAAACCACTTGAGAACCACAACATCAAGTCTACTCAGATGGACTAACCTGGAACACAACGACCTTCCCATCATCAGCCTGCAGGTAGAAGGTCCAGGTAGAAGAAATGAAGCTCTGGGCAGAACTGACGATGTCATTGCACCAGCTAGACACGGCATCCATTACAGAGATGGGCTTGGGCCGGTTAGTCAGGGCCTTGAGCTGCAGATCAAGCCGAGAGCAATTTGATCGAGTTTGATAGAGATGTCAAAACATCAGCGCAACCCCACAAGGAAACAACCGAGAGTTTTACCTTTCTCCTTTTGATCTCCGGCTCAGCGGGTTGGCTGGCACACCCTGTGCTGCACGCCTCCTGCTCCAGAAGTTTACTGTAGGCCTCCTGGCATGCTGCACACACACACATAAACGATACCTGTCAGGCGGCTCCATCTCCATTCAACCCTCCCCACGGTCAAGCAGTCATCAATATCAACAAACATCTGAGCAGCAGCCGCCCGCACCAGAAAGCGCAGGATTGATTTTCAATAAAACAGCTTCCCTCATGCCTAGCAGCTTCCCACAGACAGCTCTGTTTGCCACTAGCACACAATACCATCTCCAGATAAAAACGTGTGCTATCAGCCTGTCTGCACACTCTATAGTATATGTCCTTGGGCTATACGGCACTTCATTCCCAAACATTAGCGGTGTCAAATGTTCATGAATGCATTTTGACAGGCAAAACGATAGTTTTTCTTGCTTTAAATTTGTACTAGTGTACCAGTTCGATATATCTTAGTGGTTCTTAAACTGAGTTCTCCTGGGAAGTTTAAACTTTCAAGTGCTGGAATCACAATTACGCCATCCATTCAAGAGATTTCGGTCAGAAACACAGGACTTAAGGTGCGGTCACATTTACCAGTGTTTGACGATTTTTTGCAGCCGAAATTCAGGCATTTCAATATAAATCCACACTATCAGGAACTATGTGTGAGGGCAAACGATTTCCCCATGCAAATTTCGCAACGGGATCAAGTTGGTCATGCAAATTTTCCACGCTGACCAACAGAAAACTGATAGGTTTGAAAGTGACTTCTGCACCAGTTGTGCTTCATTATCTGTTTTGTCTGCGAACTTTCGCTAATGTGTTCTTGGCTTTAAAGGATTAGTCCACTTTTAAATACACTTTTCTTGATAAATTTACTCACCCCCATGTCATCCAAGATGTTCATGTCTTTCTTTCGTCAGTCGAAAAGAAATGAAGGTTTTTGATGAAAACATTCCAGGATTATTCTCCTTATAGTGGACTTCAATGGCTACCAACAGATTGAAGGTCCAAATTTGCAGTTTCAGCGCAGCTTCAAGGGCTTTAAACGATACCAGATGAGTAATAAGGGTCTTATCAAGCGAAACCATCGGTCATTTTCGAAAAAAATACAACCGTTTATGCTTTATAAACAAAATATCGGCTTGAACGTACTTTCCGCTTTCGCATTCTTCATAACGCTAACACTGAATGTTCTACGCCTTCCCTATTCTACTTACGGAACGAACGCGGCGGCAGTTTCGTTTTTTTCCATAAGTAGAATAGGGAACATTAGGACAATAGGACATTCAGCGTAAGCGTTATGAAGAATGCGGAAGCGGAAAGTACGTTCAAGGCGATATTTTGTTTATAAAGCATAAACGGTTGTATTTTTTTCGAAAATGACCAATCGTTTCGCTAGATAAGACCCTTATTACTCATCTGGTATCGTTTAAAGCCCTTGAAGCTGCACTGAAACCGTAATTTTGACCTTCAACCTGTTGGTAGCCATTGAAGTCTACTATAAGGAGAATAATCCTGGAATGTTTTCATCAAAAACCTTAATTTCTTTTCGACTGACGAAAGAAAGACATGAACATCTTGGATGACATGGGGTGAGTAAATTATCAGGAAAAGTGTATTTAAAAGTGGACTAATCCTTTAAGCAGTCCTCCTGGGAAGGACTTAAGGTGCTTCATACATAGCTACACTATTGACAATGGATCTTTTTTTACTGCAAAATTTCGGTAATGTGACTACATCTTAAAATAGGTCATCTTAAGGCCCTGTTTACACCAGGTATTAAGATACAATTTGTCGATTGGATCACAAGTGGACGAGTGAAACACATACCCGTTTACACCTGGTGTTTTAATCCGTCTCTTTTGTCCCTTTTCGACCACTTCTGTCCTGATTTCTTTGAGGGGAGGGTCAATGGGTGGGTAAACGTATGGGTTTTTTCAGATCTTTCGATCTAATGGATAAAATAAGCTTGTGTAATTTACATATGAACGTGACCGGAGACGTCAGAAAAACATACGGAGAGCATCAGCTTTTGTGACAGCCAAGGCAAACTCTGTGAGTGTGAGTTAAAAATCATGAATGGTGAGAGAACATTGTGCTTGGTACGTTTTTTGTCTTCAAACCAAACTTTGGGTCTTCAGCCAAAAAAGTTTAATCCCGTCTGGCTAGCGCACTTCCCAAATTTTGTTTGCGCATTAGGTCAGTAGGCGGAGAGAAGATGGATGGTGTTTTCTGGCTATTCGAACACATTCGACCGAATGAGCGTTTACACTACGAAAGCAGTCTGGTCAAATGCTTTTTTGACTACCTCTGGAAGTGGTCGAAAGTGGACAAGCTCAAAATGTTTTAGACCCTGTATACATCTGTATTTAGCATTGTCCACTTGTGATCCGATCGACCAAAACGCATCTTAATACCAGGAGTAAACAGGGCCTAACAATGTTGGGGAAGCTACTTTGAAACTAGCTTAGAAAGCTACAAGCTAATAGTAATTTGAAGTAGTGAGCTACACTACAAGCTGCTAACAAAAAGCTGAAGTTAGGCTACTTGTAAATTAATTAAATTCCGATTTGATGATGTCATTTAAAATTTAAGCATATTAGCCATATTTTTGCTAGCACAAAAAGAATGAATGACTGAATGAATGAATGTCAATTAGAGTGACGATATCAAACTTGCACAGGTACATTTATACTAAATACTATTTTTTTTTTTACATAACTGAGTTCAAATCATATAGTGCAGGGATTCAAATCAGAAAAACCATGTTTTTAAATATGTTAATTTATATGAACAACCAATTCTCTAGAATGATCTGGACGTTCCAACAGTGTAGTTAATATCGTTGCTACTTTCAGCTACCTCCCAAAACTGGTCAAATAAGTTCGTACCTCCCTGGCACTCTTCCTTGCTGGTGTTGATGCCTGTATTTCCATTCACAAACTGGCAGATGGAGTAGAGCCGACAGCCACGGTGACAGGCATTCATGATGGAGTCCTGTAGGGACAAGGTAAAGGCTTCATTCAGAATGAATACAGTTTTGTACAGTAATATATGTAATCCCAAGAATCGCTTTAATTGATGTTCGGATGTTTTTATCCACAGGGAGGCTGTGGTTATATGGAGGTGCTGTCAAATGACCTTTTGTGCAAAATCCATCTTGAGATCCAACGATTTTCTGAATGGTTCATCAGAATCGAGGATCGATTGAGGGTGGCAATAGCAGAGCAATAGTTGAGGTATGAAGATGGAAGGGCAAACTGAGATGATTCAAACCTATGTACGGTTGACTCGTGACCTTTAGAGTTCCAGAAGTCACCTGACCCTGCAGTGACCTTCAGTGAGGCACAATATCACAGGTTACTCCAGAATTTACAGGGAGCAGAACAAAATTAATATATATAAAATTAACCTGCAATTATTCCAAGAAAAAAGCTCAGACAGATGGATTTCAGCAAACCCTCTTGTAGGTTAATGAGATATTTTGCTGATAATGAAACATCTAGTAGGGAAAGAATGTTTTAATGGCAAAAAGTCGAAAATAATTGCATTACGTGCAATTAAAGATATTGCACAGTTGATGCTAACTGCTGAGGTGAATGCAAGGTATGGATTTTAATTCATCTTTGTGACTCAAATATTTTGAATCTGTTCTCTAAAAGAGGTTGGTTCGCTGTTTCGTACAGTGAATCTTTTTTACTAGCTGCAGTGAAATGTGGCACGAGTGAGTCCTCGAATCATTCCATCAAAGTGATTCGTTAAAAAAAACTGTGAGTCTTAACTAAGACACTCCTGAAAGAGCGTGATTAATCCACTTAAAAGACTTTCATAAATAAATAAACCAACAAACGACTCATTCACAAATGAATATGGATGTGAAGCTTCTTCGTTTCTGTTTTTTTTTAAACTCCCAGACAAATGACTCTTCTTTTCGGTGAATCAAAAACACAGTGTGACCACTGAAGTGTGAGGGGCCATTTACACTACACCGTTCGTAAAAACGAAACCTTTTTATGTGTTTTGGCTGTTCATTTACACGACAAAAGCGTTTTGGGAGCATAAAGCGTTTCTTTACAAAGTGACATCGCCAACTACTGGCCTGGCATGAATAATGCAGCGTTTTTAGTCATTTTCACGGATCCCTGTGTGGATCGTTTTGACTACTATTGTCGTTTGTACGCGAAAAGCGCAAATGAAAAACTTTTCTGTTTTTAGTACATGATTGTCGTGTAAACTTACCCTGAATTTTGAAATAATTATCTTTCAAGAGCCATTTCTTTTTAGTGAATCAAAAAGACATAAATCAGTCAAACGGTTATTGAATTGCAAGTTATTACTTTTGTCATGTCCTACTTGAAATGATGGTGTCATCAGTGGTATTTTATGAAAATGAATGAATGAGAAGTCATTCAAAGTCTATTTGACACCTTTTCCAATACTTATAATAAACAGATATCTTATTTGTTATATCTGTTCTGTTGATGTCTGAATTGATCTCATTGCTTTTTAGGGCAGTAAAAGCAACTTGAGTTGTTAAGAATGAGAATCGTTCAAATCAATTCTCATCCCTACAAATGAAGCACCACTAGTGCAAAGTGATGCAGGCTACAGGGAAAATAAGGATTCCGTGTCAGCTTCTGAATATATTTAAACCTAAACTCTCTCTAAACGATCGTAATTGAATGACGTCGCCCTCGGATATCGACCAAATATCAACCCACGTCTTTACAAGGGTTTACGGGCCATCATCAAACAATGGAGATGTGCTCTCGTGCTTCTGTGAGAATTCTATTGCCGGGTTCCGTTTTGCGCATTTAGCATGAAGAATGTTGGTTGCAGTTTAAACGCATCCGAATGACAGTTACGGCCAGACAGCGCCTGTGTCTACATATAGACCGTTCAAATTCATGCGTCATAAAGCATCATTCTCGGCCTGTTCTTGGTGGATACAAAGTAACGTTTCCATGCGGTGCCAAGAACTAGGACACAGAAATCCATGAATCGATTAAGAATTGGCTCGAGGTGCTGCCAAATAACGCTCCCATCTTTGCGCAGTGTCTTAGCGCAGAACAGTTTTGTATCAAAATGAACGTTTGATTTAATCCCGCGCGTTGCCTATAGCAATTTTCAATAGCAAAACGACTTTATTTATTCACATCTGCAAATGGCTGCGGCTCTGATGAACCACTAGTAGGCTAAATCCTATTAAATACATCAGGACGTTACAATATACTGCAGAAGCATCTGGTACGTGGCACTTACTTTGGCGGGGCTTTTGTTTTTGATGGACATCTGGCATTGCTTTTTGCAGTAATTGATATCGCCCAGTTGGTTGTCAAACAGATCAGATGATGCCGCGGCCAACGCCACCAGAATCATAGAGACGAGCGCGGAAACGCCGCGCACCCTGCCGCCGAACTGGAGCATCTTTTATTCGCAGGATTCGGTGCACTGGCGCGTCTGCGGGGCTTCGGTGCGTCTCGACCTGTCACTGCCGTTGCTGCTTCGGTTCGGGCTCTATCAGCCTCGGCGATCTCGTGCCTTTGATGCGCCGTGTCGTCACTCCTCACATCATCACGTACGCGCTGCGCGTCTCCGTCCAATGCATTGCATTGCAGCAGATCGGGAGTGGATAGAAACAATACAGAATGGCAAAATTTTTGTAGTTTTTTAAATTGAAAACAAAGCAACCCAACAAATTTGTTTCATTTCTACCACATAAAATAATTAATTTCTAATAAAGATGATTGTAAAGACGTAGAGCGTAATCTGTCAACGA
>RJVU01053127.1:6436876-6464235 GCA_003731715.1 Anabarilius grahami | reverse complement strand
AATCATGAATCAATTCCAAACGAGTGTTGTAATTGATATTAATTAAATGTATTAATATTAATTAAATAATTTTAATTAATTTAAATAAAGCTGAAATAAAAAATTGATGAAAATCAATAATTAGAAATTATAAAAGTAAAATGAAAATAGCTCATTCAAAATACTAATAAATACTATAATAGTATATAAATAATAAAAAAAAAACAACAACATAAAAACTTACAAAATAATCAGTCAAAAATGTTGTCATTTTTAATGTATTACATATAATATGTTAAAATAAAAATGTATGTAGATAAACATTGATGTTTCCATTATGCATTTTTATAATTTTGTAATATAATTTTCTTTTTTAAATAATTGATTTATAAATATCAAGATTAGGGATTCACAAATATAAAAATTCATGCTGATAATTACTTTCTTTTTATGGCTGATAAATGACCTATATTAAAATTCTATACAATTTTGTCTAAATGAATTAAAAATAAAACACTAAAAACTAAAATCAGTCATTTTAAATTTTCTACAAGTGTATTTAGGAATAACAACATTATAATGAACAGTATGAAAAACTATATATTATATTCATTTTGATCACTGATATATAATACATTCCAAATTGAATAGTCAAAATGTTGAAAAATAGTCATCATTTTTATGATCGCCCAGTCCAAGTAGATGTAATATATTAGTATTTTATAAGTATTTGAAGTCTGAATTTTCCAAAAACATTTGATTTGTTTTTGTAATTGCTTACCAAAAACTCATGAGAAATATTTTAATATCTCTTTATAGCATTTTCATTTCTATTTCCCAAGCAGAAAGGTCACATAGTGGCTCGTGCGATTTGAAGCCCAGTGAGCACAACTCAACGCTACGAAAGGAGCTCAAGCAGTTTTTCGGCTGGATGCGCAAACACTCTTACGGCTGTACGGACGTCAGCATCAAACTCTACGACCAGTGGCGTGTCTGGCTGCAGAAAGCCCAGAAAACACACGACCAGGTCAGTAAGGACAAAGCGTACCTCCTTTTGCAACACACATCAAGATGGCAAATCATCCCTCTTGGCACACATCAAATACAGCCTGTGCGAAAAAGCATTGTGTGGTTTTATGTGACCCACAAAAAAAGAGAACCAAAATATCCGTTTATTCTTTTGATCAATAGACTCGCATTTGATTGCGTTTACTAATGGAAAAACATCATATAATCTTCAGACGGTTACCACAACAGACGGGAACGGCCAGTCAAAGTAATCAGCCGGAATGCTAATAAATTCCTTTTAGGTTAGACTGTGCAGCAAAGCTTCAGCTGCGATCCAACCGAGCCCGAGAAGTCTTGTGTGGCGTATTCGAATGCTATCCGACATCCGCTGCACGCTCTCTGAACCGATTCAGTGGTTACTGTTGCTTTGGCACTGACGACTGTTGGGAAACTTGGGTCGCTTCATTAGTCACACTGTCCTTTGAAGAACACGATGTAACTGCCACAAGAATGGCTGGTACCAATTACGCTTCTCTGTCCCCATATATCAACTCATCACATTCACTTGTAAATGCCATTGTCTTGCCTTTCAGGTACTACAAAGCAGTAAATCATAGTGAAACTCTAAAGAAGACTTGGGAGAGTTTGCAGGGGCCTGCGACGACAAGGTTTTTATCACTCTCCAGTGCTTGGGATGTTTCATCTGGATGAGCCAAGACTCTCTGAAGGAATCCACAAGGAGGCCGTAGTTTGGCGACATGATCTACTGCTATAGTCCCCGTCAAGTACGTCAAAGGAAGTGCTTTTGTCTCAGACATGTTATTTATAGGGCCATTAAAACATAAAGAAAGACTCAAAATGACGAAAGAGAGCATAAAATGTTGATGATGGGAGACTTTCTCATTCTCATTTCTAATCTCAATATTGACCTGTCATCCAAAAAAGGACCTTTACAACTGGCTGACACTCAAAGACACACAGGTAGATTGAAGATGAAAAAAAAAGAAAAATGACACAAACATAATTAGACATATTAGACAATTTTATATACAAACTAAGTTTACCTTATTTGCTAAGACTGAGAGTTTGTAAGCAACAAAAAAAGAATTTAAATACTTATCTACTTAAGGAATAGTCTACTAAAAAAGTGGTCGCACTTTACAATAAGCTCTCATTTATTAACATTAGTTAATGCTTTAACATGAACTAACAATGAGTAATATATTCTTACAGCATTTGTTAAAGGTTAGTTCCCTAAAAATTGTCATGAATTACTCGCCCTCATGTTGTTCTAAACCCATAAGGCCTTCGTTCACCTTCAGAACACAAATTAAGATCTTTTTGATGAAATGCGAGAGCTTTCTGTCCCTCCATAGTCAGCCTACGCAATTGCAACTTAGAGATTGGAAAACGAATCCATATGAATTGAGTGGTTTAGTCCAAATTTTCTGAAAAGACTTAATTGCTTTTTATGAGGAACAGATTTAATTTAGGCATTTACTCACATATAAACATTGATCATCAAACATAAACAGAAGCTCAACCGAACCTGAATGACACGCAAGAACAAACCTCTTCCGGAAGCTTAAACGTGCTGCGTAACACACGAGAATGAACCTCATTGGTTCTCGCAGGTTGAGCTTCCATTTACCACAACTGATGTGTGAGTTGATGAATGTTTAGATGTGAATAAAAGCCTAAATTAAATCTGTTCATCATAAAAAGCGAATGAGTCTCTTCAGAAAATCTGGTCTAAACTGTTCAATTCTTATGGATTAGTGTTCTGATCTCTTCGATTTTTTGAAGCGTCAAAGTTTCAGTTGCATAGCTGTCTATGGAGGGACAGAAATCACTTAAGATTTTATCAAAAATATCTTAATTTGTGTTCCGAAAATTAACAAAGTCTTACGGGTTTGGTACGACATGAGGGTAAATGATGACAGAATTTTCATTTTTGGGTGAACTAACCCTTTAACCTTTGTTATTGTTAGTTAATAAATTCATGTTTGTGTTAGTTTACTGTGCATTAACTAATGTTAACAGATAAAAAATCTGATCTTAATCGGTGAATGTTTTGATTAAACTGAACTAAGATTAATAAATGCTGCCAAAGTATTGTTCATTGTTAGTTCATCATAACTAATGTAGTTGGCTAATAGGGGCTTTCGCACCATGTAATAGGAACTAGCCACCAGGACGGTCCCCCAAGAACTAAATGTTCCCCTAGGGCCATTTTCCTGGTTACATTCACACCCTCAACAGGAACACGGAAGTGACGTAAGCCGGCCGACAGCGGCATCATTTAAGCGTGGCATTCAACAATGTCAACAACTGGAGGATGGAAGACGCCGTGATCGGTTGAGAAGTCCCTGGACTTCAGTGTTAGTCTATCTATCGCTGTTTTCCATGTTCGTGGAGTAAGTATATGTAAACTGTGTGTTTACACAGCTTTTTGCCTTTTTCGCCAAAAGGCGTCCCAAGAAAAAAACATGCCAAAAAGCGGGTACTTCCGCCAATAGTTATAGGAACTATGAAAACGTTCCTCAAGTGAGAAAGCCCCTAATGTTGACAAATGAAACCTTAGTGTAAAGTGTTACCAAAAAACTGAATGAGGACTGATGCTGCCAAGCTCCAAAATTAAAAAAGCCCTATAAAAGTACCGTAAATCTGACTTGCGCTTTATATTCCAAGGCTTCTGGAGTCATATGATAGTTTTGTGAGAATTGAGACAATTTGATATGTTCGTCATTAACGAACAGATCAAATTATGTACAAATAGCTTTATCTCACACAAAACTATCATATGTCTTCAGAAGACTTGGAATATCATCACATGACCACTTTATGGTGCTTTTGTCCTTTTTGAAACTTGAACACCTTCACATAAGAAATAAAGGCATATAGGTTTGACAGGAATGACATGAGTGTGAGTGAATAATGACAGACTTTTCATTTCATTTCAGTGTACTGTCCCTTTAATTGGTAAACACACTACAAGTTTAGATCATTTAAGTGGAATTTGAAATGCAGTTTGCAACTTGTTTGTCCTCTCTGTTCAAAAACTTAATGTAAATACTGTTTCATTATGTATAAATAGTTTTATCTGTATAAATGTCAAAAATATTTAAGGAATGTTCATATATTTTGTAACAAAATATTTTATGCGTATGATCATGAACAATATTTAAATTCAGAATTAACAGTTTTATGCTTTGAATGAACATTGTGTTGGTTTAACAAACAAAATGTCAAGCTATTTTGAACATAAACAAAATAATAAAATAAAAGATGCCAAACTCTATTTAATAAAAATATGATTCGCAAAGCCTGCAACAGCAGCAGCAGCAGCAATGCAGTGTATCTATAAAGCGCCTGAGACAGCGATCGATACCTCAGATGACTCTTCGTTAGAAGGGAAAGTTCATAGAGGATCTGAATCCATCTCTGTCTCCTGAGACCGACTACATCTCACTCCGGCTCCTCCGAGTCATACTTGAAGTCTTGCAGAATCTCACTTAAAGCGGCCGTATTCTTTATTATACTGACAGAGACAGAGAGAAACAGAAAGAGTATTTACATATACAACAGTACATCCAAAAAAAAAAGAAAAGATGAAACATTATAGTACTGATACAGTGGTGACATTTTATTTATTTCATTAATTGTATTAAAATTCATTAATCAATTTTAATTCATTTGAATTAAACTTAAAATACTTATATTTAGTGCAGCCAAAATGATTAATCACGATTAACTGCACACACAAACTTATGTTAGATGCGATTGTGCGGGGCAGTCGTGGCCTAATGGATAGAGAGTCGGACTTGTAACCCAAAGGTCATGGGTTCGAGTCTCAGGTCCGGCAGGGATTGTCGGTGAGGCGAGTGAATGTCCAGCGCTCTCCCCACCTTCAATACCACGACTGAGGTGAGACCTTTGAGCAAGGCACCGTACCCCAACTGCTCCCCGGGCGCCGCAGCAATGGCTGCCCACTGCTCCGGGTGTGTGTTCACTGCTGTGTGTGTTCACTGCTGTGTGTGTGCACTTGGATGGGTTAAATGCAGAGCACAAATTCCGAGTATGGGTCACCTTACTTGGCCACGTGTCACTTCACTTTCACTTTAATTGTGATTAATCAATTTGACAGCACTAATTATTAAATACATAAAAAATTATTAATTGAAATACAAAAATTGCTAATTGATATTAAAAATGCATCTTAAATTGGTGTGATTCAAGCTACACTGCTAAGTTGAAACAAGTGGAAATCTTGAAAACCCTAATTCCTATTCAGTCAAGGGATATGCAGAAACATAACTCAGCGGTCTAGATCAATATTACAAATTGATAAGGAAATTTAAACTAGAACATCAGACGAGAATATTACGTTGGATTGGTTATGATTGGACAAAAATTTTCAAAGCTGGGCTCATAAGAGAATAACTGCATACTGCTCTATTATATCAAAGGGGGAAATACAGGATTTTCAACACTTAATAATGACCAGATTCGATCTGGAGAAAAAGGATTTGTATAGACTTTTGCAAGCAAGACATTACTATGATACAACAATCAGAAGAGCAAAAAATGATGAATCCCCTTTGATAAACATATTCATTAATACTTATAATAAAAATGATAGTGTAAAACGATTTAATATCTGGTATATGTACATGTGGATCCAAGATATTAAAGGTCACTCTACTAGATATATTAAAGAAAAGTGGGAAAAGGAAATGCAGATTTGTATTCCAGATGAAGAATGACTAAATTTATGGCATTCACAGTGTGTAACTAGTCATTCCAGGGCGTTAAGGGAATTTTGTTGGAAAAATACTATTCGCTTCTTTATCACGCCTAAAGTGAAAGCCAAAGAAAAAGGAATAACAAATCTAGGCTCCTGCTAGAGGCAATGTGGGACACTATTAGCTGATTATGTACATATTTTCTGGGTTTGCCCAGTTTTGAAACCATTTTGATCAGAAATACAGTATAAAGGAAATCTTGGTGATCGAGATTGGGTATATTTTATATCTTGGTAATACACAAAACTCAGTTAATAATCTGAATAAATATTAACTGAGGATTCTACTAGCAGCAGCAAAAAAATAATAAAAAATTACTCGTCAATGGCTCCANAGGAGGAGCGACGACAGTGAACGGACGAGAGAGGACCAGGCCTGGATTTTATTTTATGTTTTATTATGTTTGTGTGGCCGGCAGACGTCCGCGAGGGTCTGCCGGCATTACTTTCGTTTTGTTCTTTGTTTATTTTGAATTAAAGTTTTGTTAAACGTTCGCCGGTTCCCGCCTCCTTCTTCCCGTATTTTCGAACTGTGTTACAGGTATATTTTATATCTTGGTAATACACAAAACTCAGTTAATAATCTGAATAAATATTAACTGAGGATTCTACTAGCAGCAGCAAAAAAAAATAAAAAATTACTCGTCAATGGCTCCAGCATCTTCCCCAACAAGAATTCAGTGGGAACAAATTGTTACAAAAATTTATAAAAAAGAAAGACTGACATTTAAGTTGAGACTACAAGAAGAGACTTTTGGAAAAACACTGGGGGAAATGGACAACGCATACAGTTGTGGTCACAATTATTGGCACCCCTAGATTTATTTATTTTTATACATTTTACAAAAATATTTTTGTAAAATATCTCTGAAGTATTAGCATTCATATTTACATTTTTTTTGCACACCAGGGTGATCATGAACATGAAATTGTCCAGCCATGACTTCCTGTTCCACAGGAGTATAAACATGAGGAAACACAAAGGCCAAATCACAATGAGAAAAACCAAAGAATATAGTTCTGATGTGCAGCAAAAGATTGTTGAGCTTCACAAAATAGAAAGTGGCTGTAAGAAAACATCTAAAGCATTGAAAATCCCTATTTCCACTACCAGGGCAATAATTAAGAAGTTCTAATCAACTAAAGATGTTACAAAGCTGCCTGGAAGAGGACGTGTGTCTAAATCGTCCTAATGCACGGTGAGGAGGAAAGTTTGAGTGGACAAAGACTCTCCAAGGATCACAGCTGGAGAATTGCAGAGATTAGCTGAGTCTTGAGTCTCAGAAAGCCTAAAAAAAATGATCAAACAGTTGTTCGGGAGGGTTTCAAGAAAAATCCTCTGCTCTCATCCAGAAACAATCTCCAGCATATTCAGTTGTCAGACAAGACTGGAACTTCAAACGGGACCTGCTTCTATGGTCAGATGAAACTATAAAAAGAGCTTTCTGGCAGCAAACCCACCAGATGGGTTTGGTGCACACATGGATAAAAAGTACCCCATGCCCACGGTTAAATATACTGCTGGATCTTTAATGTTGTGGGCCTATTTTTCTGCTGGAGGTCCTGGACATCTTGTTCAGATACATGGTATTTTGGATTCTAGCAAATACCAACAGATAAAAAATACAAACCTGACCGCTTCTGCTAGAAATCCAATAATGGGGCGTGGTTGGATCTTCCATCAGGACAGTGATCCAAAACAAACATCAAAACCAACACAAAAATGTGTCACTGAGCACAAAATGAAGCTTCTGCCATGGCCATCCCAGTCCCCTGACCTGAACCCTAAAGAAAATGAGTGGAGTGAACTGAAGAGAAGAAGCACCAACATGGAGTTGGGAATCTGAAGGATCTGGAGAGATTCTTTATGGAGAAATGGTCTCTGATCTCTTGTCAGGTGTTCTCCAAACTCATCAGGCATTATAGGTGAAGACTTAGAGCTGTTATCTTGGCAAAAGGAGGTTGCAAAAAGTATTGAATAAAAGGGTGCCAATAACTGTGGCCAACATGTTTTGGAGGAAAACTTAATAAAAAATTCCCCCCCCAAAAAATCATAATGNCCCCCCCCCCCCCCCACTTTCAATATTTTTCCTTCAATGAAAGGTTACATTTTATGAATTAAAGATCAAAAGGATAAACAATGCAGATTTATTTTTACAGTCATCTTTGATCATATTTACCAAGGGTGCCAATAATTCTGACCACCACTGTATATCAAAACAGAGAAAAGGGAGATAAATATGTGTAATAGGAATGTATATATGCATATATGTAAACATGCAAATATTACTTTAGAGCAGCATAAAAGTATGGCTATGGAAATGAGTATATTTTTGTATGTTTTTATGCGTATATGAATGCACGTGTGAATGTACAGTACAGTCCAAAAGTTTGGAACCACTAAGATTTTTAATGTTTTTAAAAGAAGTTTCGTCTGCTCACCAAGGCTACATTTATTTAATTAAAAATACAGTAAAAAAACAGTAATATTGTGAAATATTATTACAATTTAAAATAACTGTGTACTATTTAAATATATTTGACAAAGTAATTTATTCCTGTGATGCAAAGCTGAATTTTCAGCATCGTTACTCCAGTCTTCAGTGTCACATGATCCTTCAGAAATCAGTCTAATATGCTGATCTGCTGCTCAATAAACATTTATGATTATTTTCAATGTTGAAAACAGTTGTGTACTTTTTTTTTCAGGATTCCTTGATGAATAGANTCCCCTGACCTGAACCCTAAAGAAAATGAGTGGAGTGAACTGAAGAGAAGAAGCACCAACATGGAGTTGGGAATCTGAAGGATCTGGAGAGATTCTTTATGGAGAAATGGTCTCTGATCTCTTGTCAGGTGTTCTCCAAACTCATCAGGCATTATAGGTGAAGACTTAGAGCTGTTATCTTGGCAAAAGGAGGTTGCAAAAAGTATTGAATAAAAGGGTGCCAATAACTGTGGCAAACGTGTTTTGGAGGAAAACTTAATAAAAAATTTCCCCCCAAAAAAATCATAATGTGACCCCCCATTCTAATATGCTGATCCCCAGCAGCAGATCAGCATATTAGAATGATTTCTGAAGGATCATGTGACACTGAAGACTGGAGTAATGATGCTGAAAATTCAGCTTTGCCGTCACAGGAATAAATTACTTTGTGAAATATATTCAAATAGAAAACAGTTATTTTAAATTGTAATAATATTTCACAATATTACTGTTTTTACTGTATTTTGAATAAAATACATGTAGCCTTGGTGAGCAGACGAAACTTCTTTTAAAAACATTAAAAATCTTAGTGGTTCCAAACTTTTGGACTGTACTGTATATGTATGTCTATGTGAGTCTACATATGTTTATATGTTCACATTGTAGCCTGTTGACTTCCTTCTACTCAAGGATTTCTTTAATATAGTTGTGTGTTGCCAGCAGTGTTGGGAAAGTTATTAATTACTAGCTACTAATTATATCTTCAACGGTGTTTTAGATTACTAATTACTCTCTCTAAATTACTTTGATATGGGATTACTTAAATCCCATATCAAAGATAGACATAAAACTGCTCTCTTAATTCTTTCAAATAAATAATATAAAATTGCATAACTTATTCTTGAACTTTAAAAATATTTAAAGGGAGAAGGTTACATTAAAATGTTAAATCCACTATTGTTTTATATAGAATTGTTCAAGTATTTAATGCAATTACATCAGAAGTAACTGTACTTTACATATTCAAGATAAAAATAATTAAATTACAGTAATTAATAACTTAGTAATGCATTACACCAAACACTGGTTGCCAGTATTTTTTATTTTTTATTTTATTTGACATTAGCAGGGGTGTAGAAAATGATGCACTTACTCCTGTTTGATCTCACGGACTTTCTCCTGGAAATCCTCATCTTCTGGGTGATCCTGGGCGTTCTGCTTGGCCAACTGTAACTTAGCTGTCTGAAAAGACATTAATACATTAATACAGATAATTACAGGACAGATATATATGGTTCAATACTATTTTAATTTTATGCATAAAGATAGGAGGAGCAAAATCATTTCAGTATGCTAACTGGCTGATACAGAAGTTATGCAGGACTAAAATGTTTAACCAATCACTTTCCCAAATAAATATGCTTGGCAGTGCACATCTTAACATATAGAATGGCTTCTAATGCATAAAATATCAATGCACTGACTGAAAAGCTGTATCCCATGCACTCAACTTTCTATTTCCAATCTGATGAAACAATTTCTAGCTATATTGTTTAATGTCTTTGTTCACTCACTATTTTATCAGACTGCCAAAAGTTACACAAAGTAAATTGCATGCTGTTCTTGAACCATTTGGAGTATATGCATGGTTTTGGTCTCTTTTGAAAGGTATGTGTACCGCGGGGGTGGTACAGTGGAACAGGTTAAAAGCAAATTAGAATGATTTAATTTTGAGATGATAACTGGATGCCAAGCAGTGCACATTATGTAGTATTAGCCAAACATTTATAAAAACAATAGTCTTGTGCAAAGTGCCCACCAGCTCAAGCTTTTCTTTCTCTTTAATCTGCAGTTTGTCAATGTGCTCTGAAAGGTCGGGCCGGTCGAAGTCTTGGTGCAGTTGCTCTTTAATCTTCAGAACTTCTTTGGAAATGCCACAGAATGCTTTCGTTATCTCATGTACCAGCTGTTTGTAGTGCTCGAAGTCATAGTGGGGCCCCGTCCTTAAGTACGCCTCATGGCCCCTGAGAACAACAAGTGTTATTACCTCAAAATAGCCCACATAGATGATAGATAGATAGACAGACAGACATCTAGGGCCCTATTTTAACGATTTAAGTGCATGGTCTGAAGCGCATGGCGCAGGTGCACTTAGCGTGTGTCCAGATTCACTTTAGCTAGTTTAACGACAGAAAAAATGGTCTGCGTGCCTGGCGCATGGTACAAAAGAGTTGTACCTAGTTGCTTAATGAGTCAGGGGTGCGTTTTGTGCATAATGTGCAGTAAACCAATCAGAGTGTCATCTTCCATTCTCTTTAAAAGCTCCATGGCACATTGCTATTTACATGGTGGAATATAGACACCCTCAACCTGACGAGTCAGTTTAAATACATGTGTGTATTGCCAATATTGGTCAAATAATTAGCCAATTTCATTCATCATTACTGCAAATAGGTAATTCTGATACATGCAATGACTATCCATTATGACATGTAGGCATTTTTATCTTTATGCACACAATAATAATCTTTTACATTGTAATCCTTTTATTTTTAATATTTGGCATGTTTGTGTGCTGTTGCGCATCCCTGTGTGTGTAATAAACAGAGTGTACATGCGTTGTGCAAACCAATCAGAGTGTCATTAAATACTATTATCTGCCCGAAATACAGTGGCGTAGGGGACACCCCCGCAGCCCCCGCGGTGCGTGGGGGCCCCCACCCTATGATGGGCCCCGTCGCAGATTCACCTTTAGGCTAGACTACTTTATAGCCTTTGCTTTTTTTTTTCTTTTTTTTTTGAACTGAACTCAATTGACTAAAGATGAAAATTAAGCATCTAACTGAAGCCCAAAAATGCAAGCAGAAGATAATGGAAAATAGTGCTAAATTACCACAAAAGGGGGAAAAATTCATCACTGTTGTTTCCATCGCAGTTTGTAAGGTAGCCAAGACAACAGCAAGCCTTAACGCGCTGTGTTACTGTTAGCGGATGTGTGCCGAAACAAATTAATATGTTCGGTCTTTGCTGAGACATTATTATTGTTATTTATATTATTATATATTGCCCAAACGTATTTACCCCATCGCCAGCTCTGCTAATGATCAGCAACCGGAATGTCTGAAGTTCTTTTCCAAATGTAGCCTAGCCAATAAGTCTAGAGTTATTTCTTTATTCTTTTAGTAAATGCATGAATTTAGTTTAGGCCTACGTCATTTGATGTACCGATCGAAATTACGGAAAATGTGCGGCCGAAACAGCAATTTACGCGCTTGTCTAGAAGGGAACCTTATATAGCCTATACGCAAATTTGTGTCTAACTTAGAATTTAGACCAGCTAAAATATATTGTTAGACCAAAAATATCTTATCAATTAATTAAGTAATAAAGACATGTAATAAAGTAATAAAGAAATTTAATAAAAACAGAAAGACGTCTATCGCTTCAGCCTTATTTAAAGGCCGCGGAAACATGGGTACGCACTTCAATCCGTTCCACAACCGACGTTCTTGGTTTTCAACCTATTTATTAAATATAGGCAATTGGTTGATGAAACATTGATTGAAATTAAGATAAAATTTCTACAAAACGAAATTCACTTTAAAGAAAGACTTACTATAAAACAAAACTTAACGAAGTGGTCAAACTCATGTCTGACCCGCTGCATGACTCCCGACATTGCGCATCCATCGTGCTATTCACTTTTCATAATCAACATAGGTGACATTTAAAAAAAAAAATTATATTAGGCTATAGCCCAATATTTAAATATAAATATGAAACTAAATTGGCTACATTTTTATGCCTCTGGCCGACGAATGCGCCGGCGCGTTCTGATGGATTTTTCCTCATGGCAGCTGAAACAACTTAAAACAGGCCTTCCGTCATTTTTATATATTTAATAATACAAATGGTCTACTTTTTTAAATTTTTATTTTATATTTACACTCACAATAACAACACCTTGTAGGCAGAGGTGGGTAGTAACGAAGTAGGCCTACATTTACTTCATTACATGTACTTGAGTAGTTTTTTGGAAAATTTGTACTTTTTAGAGTAGATTTAAATGTGGGTACTTTTACTTTAACTTGAGTAAATTTGTAATGAAAAATCTGTACTTTTACTTCGCTACGTTGGGCGACGTTCCTCTCGTTACTTTATTTTAATTCAATACTGTAAATGTTAAGAAATGCATAGTTTATTCCAAGCGCGCTGTCTCTTTATTCATGAACGATGCCCGATTCACAAATGAATCACTCTTTTGAGTCGATTCTTTTCAAAGACTTGATCAAACAAGTTGGTAAAACTGTCTAAATTGATTCGTGAATCAGTTTGAATGATTTGTTCAGTTCCTGCACGCGCTGAATCTTTTGAAGCGGTTTCTCACTCGGACTGAGCATTGGATAAAGTGGCAGTGGACCTAGTCAATTAAAAGCAAATCTGCAAATGCATCCAATTGTTTGCCAGCGCTGAAGATCTTTATTAGTTGAGCTGCGTATGCCGTCTGTGAACAATTCCACAGGTAGGCCTATCGATTTCATTTGATTTCAATTAATGATACAGCCAATAGCCGACATTTACCAAACCGATTATTACGTCACTATAACAAGAGTATGTAGTATTTCTTTACCGTTTTTATGGACATATATCTTAATTTATACTTTAAATAAGCTTCCATTGTTCAGAGATTACGAAATAAACATCCGCCGTCCCGCAGTGGCAGCGCCAGCGACCTGTTCGTCTTGAAAATGAACGCCTTTGCGTTGACACAGTTAACCAGTTTACACGCGCCTGCTGAAATATACATTTGATTACATTTTGGAGAACAGACCAAAGAAGATCCAATCAATGTCTATTTGATCATTGTTTGTGTGATGTTCAGATATGAGCGCGAGCACATGTGAAGAGTTTTCTCTCTTCTTTCAAGCTGTATACGTTATTAATATAGTAACGATATATTCGGGTTACAGATGCCAGAAATAATGCATGTCTCTTCTGTGTTTGTTGCAAAGATATCTAATTATGATAATAATTTAAATATGCTATTGTGTGTGTGTGTATATATATATATATATATAAAAGTAACAAGTAACGAGCTACTTGAGTAGATTTTCATTGGATACTTTTTACTCTTACTCAAGTAACTATTAGGATTATTACTTTCACTTTTACTTTGAGTAAATATTTCTATAAGTACTTATACTTTTACTTGAGTACAATTTTTGGATACTCTACCCACCTCTGCTTGTAGGCTACTTTTGTAAAATAGAATAAATAAAAAACAGGGTGCGCTTTCAGCTGTCTCTCTGCGAGAATCTTTCTGAAACGTCTCAAAAATGTATTTAAACTCGGCTAATAGCTGTACCTAAAAGAAAGAAACATCTCCATTTGATAAGAAATGTGTAGGTCTGTGTTTAATAAGAGGCGATCTATCCGCTGGAATGTGTTGTTTCTGAAATCATGGTCAGTGCTCATTGCGGCTCGTTGCGGCTGTTATCCGTTCTCTTGGCGCTCCTTTGGTTTTAATGAGTAAATTAGCCTAAATATTTATTCCTGCCGGTATTTTAGTCTGCGATATCAAAATCACTTAACATTATATAGGCCTATCATATAGGCTAGGCTATAATATTATTCCATAATAACATCAAATAAATCAATGCAATGATAATTCACCACCTGATTCACTGTTAAATCACTTTTTGTAAACTGTGGGGCAGACGGACTCAGGTGCACAACACATTTTAACACATGACATCACTGCTTGTGGGAGGGGCCCCATCTCATTCTTTGCGGGGGCCTCACAGATTTGCGGTATGCCACTGCCGAAATAGTATTTAATATTATTCATGTCACATATTATTTAGGATGGATAGTATGCACATTGAGACAGAGTGTAGGTTTTTGCTGGTCAATGGCGCAGTCGTTTTCAGTTGCCTCAAAATAGCAACACGCCAACAGTGCACCTGAACACACCTCGTTTTCAGACTAGCACACCCATGGGCGCACAGATGGACGCGAGTGCATTTGCTATTTAAACAACGTGGAGCAGGACGTGAAAATGATAACTGTGTCAGGCTGAAACTAGCAAAAAACACTTGCATTGCGTCTGGCATCGCATTGCGCCGGGTGTATGATAGAGTCCAAAGACACAGACAGACAGATGGACATATAGATATAGATACATATAGACAGACAGAGAGACAGGCAGATAGATATACAGATATACAGATAGATAGATAGATAGATAGATAGATAGATAGATAGATAGATAGATAGATAGATAGACTTACTCCTCAAATAGTTTGTATGCCTCCACACGCTCAGCTTGAAGAACATAAAATCTTCTGACCAAATCTTTGAAATCTGTAGGTGCCTTTAATTTAAATGGAAGTTAGGATAGACAATTCAAACATCAAAAAGACTTTAAGAACAATATAAATCCTTTATGCTATATATCATATGATTAACTTATTCATATACAATATTATTTAAACGGTACTTCAAATAATGCCATAGTATCACCATGGTAAATGTTCAAAACATGGTAATACTTAGTGATATAATTAGAATGCATTTATATATATTGTAGTTTTTGTTCAAATTTACTTTATTATTAATTTATGTAGGCCACATGAAATACTTGTAACTTTATTAGAACGTTAAAATTCGGAACATTTATTTCTGTATAGAGTAGCGTTAGCAATTTCGCGACTTTGTCTATATTTCTGGTAATGTCCTATTCCTGAAACTGATTATATGATACAGGCTGAATATTCAAAACTAACTTACCATGATGCTGAAACTCTGCTTTATGTGTTTTCGTCGCCTGGCTGATACATCTGCTCGCCCGCGACATGTGTATCATTTCGTGTAGTCACGCTGTTGCGCTCATTTCCTGTTTAGGTTCGCGGACTACAACGTCACATGACGTCACCGCGATGCTTGCGTAGTGGGCCAAAAACTGAAAATATTCCTATGATGCATGGTTTATTTTGCTAGTTATATACACCCCTATTTATTTTTCTTTCATTCGTTTTTTTTCTCGTTTCTTTTTTCATTCTTGTGTTGTAACTGCCTTATTGACTGTTTTGTGTTGTGATTTAGAAAATATAAGTACAGTTACTTAAATTGTATGGGACGTGAATACCTCTTTTAATCGATTCATTAGGCTTATTTAAAAGGGAAAAAACGGTATCATTTTGTAAGAACACTAAAGCTCATTCTAAATGTCTAGTGCTAAAGCGCCACTAGGGGGTGCCGATGTCTTACATTTGCGCACCTTCATCGTGCTTCCACATCAAAATGAATTCACGTCAGGTTGAAGTTTTACATTTTAACTACATACGTTTTATGTAAACAAGTAGATATTTAAGAAACGCCTCAGTTAAATACTATATTTTTATAATTATATTTATCACATACATTAAAAACATGAAATGGCTAAAACGTTCGTATCTTTTCAGTCTCATTCAATCGGACCTGTAAAGCTTCCACTCCTCGTCGCAGGGACAGTGCAGTCTTGTCTCTACTAGCTCAGAGGGGCTCTGTTAGACTTGTTCTGACACACCACTGAATGAGACAAAAGCCTGGAGAGTTCAAAGGGGCAAAAGCAGACTGCCCTGGTTACATTAGGCTGTGGCGCTCAGCTCAATGGATCTGATGTGCATTAAATACCGTGCTGCTGCTGCACAAGGGGTGGGGTGGATGGAGATAAGTTTTAATGCTGAAATATGAGCAATCGGAACTAAGGCGGATAAATAAGGCACGCCAAGAGGGATTGTCTTTACGCGTGGAGAGGAGTTCAAAAATCAGTTGCACGGACACAACATTGGGAATTGGGATAAAACCGTAGCACGCGCTGCACCGGAGGCTAGTGCTTTCCCCTCGTGGATACTTCAGTTTGCGCTCGAAATAGTAATAATATTTTATGGAACATACGCAGGGGAGCCTCATTACAAAACAAACGAGGGACAAAATGAGAGTGTTGCACGTGCACCACAATTCCTGGACTCTGTGGACTGTGTTCATGTGTGTTATGAGTGGAGTTCATTCACAAGAAAGACAGTAAGTATGTTTGTAGCGCTGTTTTATGGATGACATAAACCGCTTTTTCATTTCAAGCATGCCTGTTTTGATGAGACTTCAGTCAGGTGATAACTGCAGCCTCACTAGTTTGGATTCTCGCGCGCCTGTGGAAATGTTTGTGCATCAACAACAAATAAACTCAGCAGCACAGCTGTTTATGTGTGTGGATGCTACTAACAAATTACATGTAATCCGTTACAAAAATGTTCATGGTAACCATAGTTGTTACCAAAATACCATAGTCACTGCATTTTTACTAGTGTAACACACCATGGTAAACTAAAATGGGGTCCTCTTTAAGGAATCTGTTTTGTACTTTACAGTAAGTAACTGCTGTTTTGATAGAAACTAAGGTTACCATGGTACATTTTTGTTAAAGGGTGGTACAGCTGACATTATGTTATGAACAAACTCCCAAGTGATGTTCTTTCAAAACAGGTCATAGTTATGTTTCATACATTGCAAGCATTTAAAGTTAGTTATGTCATTAGTTCCCGCTATTAGTAAAATCCAGAAGTTCCACGCTCCATTATCAACTTTAATGCTGCTTTGTTGTAATGATCTTTAGATTAGACTCAATTTATTCTACTAATTTTTCAATCTTGAGAACATGCTTCAGTTCACTTTCCCAAGGCTATATTAGAAGATTGTGGTTTATATACTTATAAAGGTTCTTCAGTGGTTGAGAAAATAATATTTTTCTTTTTCTTAGCGTTCTTGGGTCTACTTGGTTATTTGGAGAATGCTGTTGATGTTATGCTGATAACTGATTTTTGCCAAGTTGGTTGTTCGTTTTTATTGGTCCTGGAACCACATTTCTGTAACTATATAAATTCTCAGTAACTATCAAGCAACAACCATAATTCTAACTCTAAACTTAAAATGAAATGATTGATAGGAACGTTGTTGGTTTAATTGACCCAGAAAGTACAGAAGTCCACATACTTCTTCACCCTTCATACCAGGGTTGGGCAGAGCTCAGTGCCAGTGTCCGTACCTGTTACACGTTATTGTGCCAAGTATTTCGAACACCAGAGAAAGAGGTCAATAACCAGCTTGACCTCTTTGACAAAGAGCTGCATTCTCTTGAGTCAGGCTGTGGCTGTTCTTTCCTTCAACAAGAGAGTGCTATCATGTAAACACTGAATATTTCTATGCCCACCGCACACATGAGACCATTGTAAGATAGGAAGGTGAGGATCAAATGCAGTCAATTCCGCATAGATGCCTTGGAAGGGATTTTCTCATGCCTTGAGACTTAAATTGCCTCTGGCCTCGCTGAACCGTAATGCCAATCACCTGATATCTCACACTCAGGCAGGCTATTAAACTCAAGGACACTGAGTTGCCCGGGATTATTTGGGTATGTAATGTGTCAGAGAGTCACCTTTCAAATGTTTCTCATCATTTAAGGGCACTGGTACCAAATTTGTAACTGTTTTTCTTTGCAGTAGTCTAGACAACTTGGATTCCGAAGAGGCAAAAAACACCTTAAGAATTAGGTTAATGTTGCTTAATTGTATAATAATGCTCTAACCTTTGTCATGATGTGTTTGAAAAGGCCCTATTAGTTTTTAGTACATGTACCCCCAAAATTGGGTTTGTGCAGCCCTGAGACTTTCTTCTAACAGGAAAGGCCTACAAACACCATCACAAGAAATCACCAACAAATGGTCTAATCATTGCAGAGATTGAAAGAAATATTTGTCTAGCTGAACTAAAACCAGAATTACTCTCACTGCTTTCAAAGGCAATGTTTCTATTCAACATATTCTTTAAATAGACGTTTCTAGCTCAGAATATATGCGGCAAAACAAGTGTCCAAAATCGCCCCCATAACTTCATTCACTATTAGTGCACTAATATAGTCTACTTAAAGAAGTTGAGTGAATTCAGACACAAAGTGCCCCGCAAGAGATTCCGCTTTTGCATTGTTTGTGCTTTCTGATTAATAATAAAAACTCAGTGCTCATCTGCTAAGCTCCAAATAGTAATGATTTATTAAAAAACTAAAAACTGAGCTAGAAAAAAATGCGGAAGTGACTACTGTACATTCTTTGTAAATTTGTATTTGCAGTGCACTGTGGGATTGAAGTGCACTCGATAATGTCCACTATGGTTTTAGACTCCACTACAAATGGCTATCCCTCAAATAGTAAGGGGCGATTTCAGACACAGCCCAGGTCAAGGTCTTACAAGGTCCCTTTGGAGCCCCTTGCCGTCCCTAGCGGTGGACTTTTTATTGGGTCATTCCGTGTCAAATCAACCAAATTTCAGAAACTTCCCCAGCTCCAATTTTTTATTTTGTTAATATTTTTTTCTGTAGAAAGACAAACATAAATAGTGATGGAAGCCAAAATATTAAATTTCACAGATGTTCTTGACCATTGAAAATGGGTAAAATTCAACAATTTGGACATGAAGTCACATTGGGGTCCCAATATCTATGGGACCGAACTATATAGGGCCTTAAAAATAAAGTTTCCAAAAGAAAAGTTTATTAATAATGAGAATCTAGAAGGGTATTAATACTTGGAATACTTTTACAGTTACAGGCACGACAACTTTAGAAAAGGAGTGTTTATGGCACTCAGACAGGCATGTTCTATGCAATTGATATGAAAATTAGATGCATTTCTAGTTTTAACATTATTTGTTCTTTAGATATTCCTCTTTAAAAGAAAAAAGTATCAGACAAAGTGACTCACATTTGGTTTTTGACCACTGAAAATGTGTACAATTTACAAAATATCTCTGGGATTGAACCATTGAGGGCCTTTAAAATTAAGATACCAAAAGGAAAGTTTGTTAAGAACCAGAATCTAAAAGGATATTAAGATATCTTTAATACTTCTTGAGTTACAGGGATATAATGTGTCATATAATGAAACAAAGATTGCTAAAGTCAACAGATTTTACTAATAGACTAATATCGATGCTGCCATCTTTCTAAAGTCATTTTTACACCCCTGTAATTTGGCTCCAAATCTCAGGTGAAAATTGTGAATTTTGACTCCCCTCTACAAAATAGTATATTTACTCAGTAAATATACATCTGTGACATTTAATATTTTGGCTTTCATCACTATTTATGTTTGTCTTTCTACAGAAAAAAATATTACCAAAATCAAAAATTTGATTTGATTTGACACGGAATGACCCTATTGAGACACAAGGCCAATTTCACAAATTAGGAAACGTTTGGTAGACTAAATTGAGTAGTCGGGGGGCCCTAATGATCAGCCCCGGCACAAATATTCACCTTACGCCCTAATTTACAAACTGACTATAGATCTGTAACTTGTTCTTTCAATGACACAGGGTTCCGCCATTCTCAAAACACCCAACTTGGGACCCAACAAAGAATCACAAAACACTTGACAGTTTGTGTTTGAACACATGATATTTGTTTTATTTTTTCCCAAGTGGTAAGGTTTGGCACGCTTGTTTGTTTGATTTGTTTGCCCTATGATGTGAGGTTCAGATGTACGCTCTAGACAAAACAAAGTGTTAGCGTAATTGGTACCTGGAGTCTTATGATGTAAACACACACAGCCGTTGTACTCCCGTCCTTTGATTCACAGGGGTTACCTGATTGCCGCACCATCTGTGTTCCGTGCCGGTGTAGAAGAAGCTGTGAGCGTGACCATATTCAATGCAGTAGAGGACACACGAGTGCAACTGCAGCTCAGCGTTAAGGGCGAGATTGTGGCGCATAGCCATGGCACTGTACGAGGTACTATACTGTACTATACTTAAGCCTCATTTTCATTTGTGACAAATTAAAAATGGCACATACTCTACAAGAATGAACATAATTCATAGTTTTTAATTAAGGTTTTGCTCAATAAACCCCGTTATATCACAATAAATTCAAGTTTTGATGCAGAAATCTGGTGCTTGTGCAGGTTTCACTTTACCTGTCATTACATTTCTTTCTCATTTCAGATAAAGGCACCATCAAAATAAAGGTGAGCCAATCATATAATCAGCCAATTCTCCTTAGTGTGAGCATTCATAAAGTAGCAGTTTGCACAGAGCCTGATAACCACAATGTTCCCAGGTGCCATCAGATCTCAGAGGCCAGGCACATCTGAAGGTTTGGGGAAACCGTCAGCTCAATGAGGGAGGCTACATCTTCCACAACCACACCACTGTGACGGTGGACAGCAAAGGCTCAACTGTTTTCATCCAGACCGACAAGCCAGTTTATAAGCCCCGGCAGAAAGGTCTCTCTCCAAACGGGTTAATTATGATACTAACTGTGTTTGTAATGCTAAATATTTCAGTGCAGTTGATACTGGCTATGTTCAGATTACTATTGTACTACATGGTATGCACTGTATACTTCCTAATACTTAAAAAAAAGTGCATATATTAAGCAACTGTAACCATTCCAAACACTGCTTTCACATGGCACCTGTACAGTTTCAGCTAGTATCTTTGAATTTAATATAGTTGTCTGGCATTTGTTTGTTCCACAATTCTAATGTTTCAAAAACTTGGTCGATATTACTTCCAATTCATTCATGACACTAGAAATTTAAGGCTTGAGTGCATTGCGGGATACAGTATTTTACGAAGTATGGTTTGTTGTATACAGCAGAATTTTGTATACTAAGTATTCTGTACATACTGAAAATGTGCAGATTTTGCACATTGTACATCCTGCATAGAGCAAAAGAGCGTAGAAATTAACATGCTATTCCGAACTTTGCCAGTGTGTCACAAATAGCGTTGAGAAAAAAGCAAGTTGAATTTGAATTCATTACTGTTTATTTCTGTCTTTCTCTCCCCTCTAGTTCTTATAAATATATATGCTGTCACGCCAAACCTAAGACCAACAAGTGAAAAGGTAAAGTCCTGAAATGACATGCTAAATTATGCTTTGTAGTAGAGGAGCATTGTCCTGCACGAGCAACATTTATTTAGTGCTGAAAGCTTATCCTGCAAACATTTCTAGAAAGGGGCAAAAGGTAGCTTAGCAGTATGTCCCTCATACACAAACAAGCATGCAAATTACAGAAACACATTCACCAGAGCCAATTTTGAATCAAGCTTTTTTCCAAAAGCGGCTCCAGCTATAGTGTGTGGACAGCATCTTTTTTGAAAATCAGGTTGGCCGCTGGCAAAACTCTCAGATGCAGGATTGATTGAAATCTTGATGGGGCTAAAGTAGCTGTAGCTATACATGTGAGTAATATTTGTCATTCTCATCCCTCTAATCACTTCCTTGTTTTGTTTTACAGATTGACGCTTACATAGTGGTGAGTGGAGGCGGTGGGGTGGACACTGCTGTGGTTGGAGTGTTTCTTTCCCAGCAGGTTCCATGTTGCAACGCTATAGAGCTTGACAACTGGTCGTCTGTGTTGGGTTCGACCCTGGATTAGACGCTTGTGGGCGACTAGGGAGATAAAAGGGAGCGAGTCTTCCTGGGGCATTGCCCCCTGCTGCTCAGTGCTTAGCTTCCATCTTTTTCCCACATGCTGCTTGGTCTTTGAAGCGTCTCTGGGGCAAACACTGTTGCTCAGTTCCAGAAAATTCTTCTGAAAGCTGTGCAAATGGCCAAAGGGGGACCAGAAAAAATGTTTGCTATGTATACGATGTTTCATGTTTATGTTAGTTTGGCACCGTCGGCCTCTGGCTCTCGCTGTAGGAAGTGTCAGTTCGGGGTGTGTGTAGTTTTGTCTTGATTGACGGGCTCCTGAAGTGTTGGCCCTTTGAGTCAGGGCAAGGTCTGTTTGTTTAAAAGCATCATTGGATTTGAAACGTGTTTTCTTAAGCTTGATTCTTTGCTGCCTTTTTACGAGTGTAAAGTGGCCTCCAGATTTAAGCCAAGCAAATAAGTAAGAATGTGACTATTTTTACCACATACTGTTTAAGATTACCACTTTGTTTACCCAGGACCCCAGAGGATCCCGCATAGTCCATTGGAAAGATCTGAAGTCTGTTTGTTGTGGTAAGAACTCTTACTGTCTTGTTCCTATGGCTGTAACCAGGCTTTTGTATTTAATCATGTTGCAATCATTGCTTCACACTGTACAACTTTAGTGTATGTCAGTCACTATGATAAGCTTTGATCTCAGTGATATATGTATAGTGCTGATATTTTAATGTCACTATTAGGAATTGTCAATATGAGCTTTCCACTATCAGACCAACCTGTCTTCGGGGAATGGTTAGTTTTCGTGGAGATGCAAGGCCACACGTACAACAAGTCATTTGAAGTGCAAAAGTATGGTAAGCAGTGTTAATTCTTTCATAAGAACTGATTCAGATAATTGTAACAACAAGTTACATGTAACACAACATCGTAAATAGTCTCTAAAAGATGGAAAATCAATGACATTCTATAAAGCATAAATTCAAAAAAAGCTATTTCAGGAGCTCAAGTTTTCACAACATGGGCAGTTTGCATTTTGTATTTTGTTTGTTGATAGGTTTTATACATTTTCCAAAATGTATATAAAAAAAAAATTCTAAATTTGCCGTTTCAGTCGGAGTAAAATGGACAGAAATTAATGAATATGATTGATTTTTGGGTCTTTCTTCCTCTTGAACAGTCATGCCCAAGTTTGAGCTCATCATTGAGCCCCCTCCCTACATTCGAGACCTCAATTCATGTGAACAGGTCACAGTGAAGGCAAGGTAAGAGGAAGAATCTGCTTGTCATCTTAAACAATTTATTTTGCAATAGTTTCCCATATCTCAATCACCATGTCTTCTTCCAGGTACACCTTTGGAAAGCCAGTGTCAGGCAAATTAACAGTTAATATGACCGTCAATGGAGTAGGCTACTACAGACATGAAGTTGGTCACCCGGTGGTGAAGTCAATAGAGGTGAGCGCATAATAAAGTATTTCACTGATGAAAAAAACAGCATCCTTAACTTGCTCAAACAGTAAAACTTCTTTGGTTGACCAACTTCAACAGCAAAGCTCTGCAAGCATAGCTGCACTGGTCTACCAGGGCCTTGTCCCAAATGCAAGTTGACACATGTAACATCAAATAGACTGTCGAGTAGTTGTCCACTATGAAGTCCAAACCAGTGCAAGCTCAGCAAAAGGGCACATTGCTCGCATATGTTATCCTCAAAGCCGTACTCCATAGCGAATCCTTGAGACAGTTTCCACTCTTGTGGACTTCATGGACAAGACTGCAGTTCCACATCAAAAGCATCAGTTGGGACAGGGGCAAGGTAGACCAGTACCTAACCAGCATTAACCAACTTGTTCAAGCTAGTCTTTTCAGCAGAGCCCAACATAACTTCAAAAGACCAAAAGTAACAACTCTCTGTAACAAGTTTCTTTTCTCCTCCATAGATCAAAGGCTCTGCCACTTTCAGCCTCTGCGTGAAGGATATGATGCCTTTAGAAGTTACAGACCATTTCCGAGGCACAGTGAACATGTGGGTGACAGTAAGCAGTGTGGACGGTGGGCGGCAGACCATGTTTGACGATTCAACGCCTGTCCACAAGCAGCTCATTGATATCAAGTACTCCAAAGATACTCGCAAACAGTTCAAACCTGGTCTGCCCTACAAGGGGATGGTGAGAGGAGGATCAGTCTTCTGTTGGAAAGCAGATAATGATTCATTTTTCTTTCTTCCTTTTTACTAATCAATCCTAATTTGGAATGATCGTTTTTCACCACTGACCCCAGATTGAGGTGACCTATCCGGACGGGAGCCCAGCGGAAGGAGTGCAAGTGCGAGTTAAGGCCGAACTCACGCCAAAGGACAATGTCTACACCAGTGAACTGGTCTCACGCAATGGCAAGGCCACTTTCGAGATCCCCTCCATTCCCACAGCTGCCCAGTACGTCTGGCTGGAGGTCAGTGGGAGGGATTTGGAGATGTAACGGAAGCTTCTTCTGGGGATGGTTTAACCTAGTGCAGGGGTAGCCAGCCCTGTTCTTGGAGAAGAAGAACTTGCTGCAGACTTTAGTACCAACCTAACTCCAACACACTTGCTTGTAATTGTCAAGTAATCTTGAACAGGTGTAAGACAGGTGTGTTAGATTAGAGTTAGAGCTAAACTCTGCAGGTTGGTAGCTCTCCAGGAGCAGGGTTATCCCTGACCTAGTGATTAAGGCAGGGGGTCTCCAAACTCAGTCCTAGAGAGCCACTGTCCTGCAGAGTTTAGCTCCAACTTGAATTAACACACCTGCCTGGATGTTTCTAGTATGCCTAATTAGACCTTGATTAGCTTGTTCAGGTGTGTTTAATTTGCGGTTGGAGCTAAACTCTGCAGGACAGTGGCCCTCCAGGACCGGGTTTGGAGACCCCTGGATTAAGGGGTTACAAACCCTGAAAAGTTGTAGGTTCAAACCTTGCAAAGGGTGATGCATGACTAGTAACATTGTTCAGCAAGGCACTTGACTTCCAGGCTGCTCAAGTGCCAATGGGACAATGCCTCTAATGTCACTTTCACACAGAACCTTTGGTCTAAACCTGGGTTTTATTGACCATAAAGGTTTGTTTGATCAGTGAGAAGGCCGTCTTCCAGGTGAATACCAAGAATCCACACTTGGATCTATGTAAATCTATTAGCGTCTGTAGTTTGGTTTTAGTGAACCACAGAATGGTTTGTGGTTAAGAATGCTATCCAAAAAAACTACTATTGATAGTTTATTTCATATAGCTGTTGACCAATAGTTTTGTAGTAGCACCAAATACAGTCAAAATGAAACACACAGTGCCCTACATTTCTAACTTTCATTTGAATGTCTTTCCGCTTTGATTGCAGTCAAAAGTGACTGCCATAGATGGCAGGCCTGCAGGGGACCAGTATCTCCCCAACTATCTGTCCATCAGTAGTTGGTATTCTCCCAGCAAGTGCCACATCCAGCTCCTAAGTCCCCGTGCTCCTCTCATAGTAAGATATGTTGCCAATATCATTAGTGGTTATTGCTAAGATATACAAAAGTATTTTTGTATGTTTAAACAACCTTTAATCATGTGTATAGATTGGAAAAAAAGCAGAGATCTCCTTGAAGTCCACCTGTCCCTGTAACTTCACCTTGCACTACGAGATCGCCTCTCGTGGGAATATCGTGCAGTCAGGTCAGAGGCATACCAAGAACATAGCCCATCGTGAAAAGAGAGCTACCATCACCTTTGACACGAACATTCACACCACTGCCAAACCACCACAAGACTCAGGTCAGTTTTTATAGTAATAAGCCTTTGTTCAGTTTATTAACTTATGTTTCTTCAACTATGGGCCTTTTTGGCCTTAAAAATAATCTGTACTACAGTGTCATTTTTATGACATCTTTAGATTTTCATAATCTTAACATTGTTTTCTGTTCTGTGTACTGTACATATACTAAGAATTATTTTGCTCTTTGCTCATTACAAAATGTTTTGAAACATGAATTAATCAATTAATGAAGCTTACTTAAAGCTCATAAAGGCACTATTCTTCCTCTTCTTTTCCTCCCCATTTTTTGTCTGTCCATCTTTATGTCCTCTGTCTGCCCAGACTCTGGTGTGTCCTCTTCTCAGGCGGAAACAGACAGTTGCATGTCGGTTCTACATTTCAATGTGACTCCTACGATGGCCCCTCTCAGTCGCCTACTGGTCTACTATGTTCGGGAAAATGGAGAGGGTGTGAGTGACAGTCTGCAACTTCCTGTGCAGCCCCGCTTCGAACATGAGGTGGTTTGAGATGCTCACTAATTGTTATTCTGGATTACAATTTATCAAGGGACAGTTCACCAAAGAAAAAAAAGTTCTGTCATTATTTACTGCGTTTCAAACACATATGACTTTCTTGTCTTTAGGTCTCTGTGTCTTTGTCCACAAATGAGTCGATGCCGGGCAGTCCGGTCAGTCTGAAGGTCAGAGCAGAGAGTGGCTCATGTGTATGTGTAGCTTCTGTGGACAAAAGCATGTACCTTCTCAAACCAGGCTTCCAGCTCACACCTGAGAAGGTTAGTCCTCATCTGAACCTTCATATATACCACCAATACCTCAGTTGTCTTAACAGTTTGCTGGGTTTATTGGTTTGCAGGTGTTCAAGGAACTGGCTGACTTTGATGTATCTGATGCCTTTGGGATACCCAAAGATGAGGGACATTTTTGGTGGCCCGGCTTGTCATCGCGAAGACGACGTTCCTCTGTGTATCCATGGCACTGGGACATCACTAAAGATGCCCGTTTTGCTTTTACAGTGAGGATATCTCCTCTTTTTTTTTTTAAATATAAACCTGTAGTTTAGATATCAAATGCTAATATATCCATGTAACTGTATTGTAGGAGACGGGGCTGGTGGTGATGACAGACATGGTGAGTCTCAATCACAGGCAGAGTGGAGGGATGTACACAGACGAGGCAGTGCCTGCTTTCCAACCGCACACCTCCACCCTGGTGGCAGCTATGCATTCCCGATCTGGGACACGGTACACATGCTCACAGTGTCTGAAATTATAAGGTTAATCTCACATTCAGTTGTCTCTAAGATCAGTAAGAGAATTGTTTCTTATGTCAGTGTGTGTTTTTCAGGGCAGAGAACCGCAGACGTACATTCTTCCCAGAAACATGGATATGGCATTGCTTTAACGTCAGGTAGTGAAATATTACTTTGGTTAACTCACATTTTTAGATTTTTAGATACCTACAGAAACATACTGAGTACAATATAGCTACAAGTGTGGGGCTAATAAGATGTTTTTTAAAGAAAATAATTCTTTTGTTCAGATAGGTAGTTAATTTTTCATTAATTAATTTTTTTAGATTAATGCATTAAAAAAGAGAGAGCGGCTGACCGAGGA
>RJVU01053127.1:6424645-6436861 GCA_003731715.1 Anabarilius grahami | reverse complement strand
ATATATATATATATAGATATATAGATATATAGATATATAGTTATAGTTATAGTTATATATATAGATATATAGTTATAGTTATATATATTAGTTATATAGTTATATATATATATATAGTTATATAGTTATATATATATATATATAGTTATATAGTTTTTGCTAATTGTAACTTTTATTTACAGCAGTGTTACTGGGGAGGCTGAGTTACATTTGGATGTCCCCGATTCCATCACCACATGGGTGACAAGGGCTATTGGTCTGTCTGCAGAAAAGGGTCTAGGTCTGGCTCAGACTGCTGAACTGCGCACATTTAAGCCCTTCTTCATCGACTTCACCCTGCCATACAGCGTAGTCCGTGGTGAACAAACCAAAGTCCCACTGACAGTGTATAACTACCTCCCTACATGTGCCGAGGTGTGTGTGTGTGCATGCATGGGTTTTTACACAGATCTTGGTAAAACTGATCAATATTTGCTACAATCGTAACAGATAACAGAAAAAGATAACTGCTGTAATAGAGAACTGGGGCCAGTAAAGAACCACCCAAAACACCATAGCACCGGCAAAACAACAACCACCCAGAACACCTTATCAACTGAATAGTAACACTTTGACATCATGGCAAGTTTTGCACAGACAAGCACCATTTACAAGACACTTACATGACTTTGATACACTACCATGGTTTCTGCCTACATATCATGTGGATTCAAATATTATTTAGTATCAGCTTATTTTTTGACTTGAGGTATGTGCAGAGAAAAGATTTGCAGCATTTTTTGGCGCTGAGGGGTTTAGAGTTGAATCCTTGAGGAACGATGGGAGGCCATGAGTTAGGCAGCATGGAAAATGTGCAATGCACCTCAAAAATTCCCTAGAATCCTTTAGGAGCCCTTGGGAGTTCATGCCGTGTTTTTGAAAATGCGGGCAGCATGTGTTTGTGCAATATGGAGAATCTCCATGACTTATTTGTATGCTCATTCTCCATAGGTCCATGTGAAAGTGTCAGTGCCCAAAGGGATCAAGTTTGTGGGTCACCCAGGGAAACACAATCTTATCCGGAAAAAGTGTGTGGCGCCTGGGGAGGCCACGCCCACTTTTATAGTTCTGCTCTTTTCTGAGCTGATATCTGCCAACATCACAGGTTAGTCCGTTAAAAACTTCAACAATGCCCCTACAAGTTGGTAAACCACCTACTTTACAGAAACAGCATACTAAATCAGAACAACCACTTGAGGTGCATCTTGGGATGATTTTTTAAACTGTATTAAAGAAGTTAACCTGTATACTGGACAAGTTTCTGCCTTCATATCATGTGGTTTTGAAGCCCTTAGACCAAAAGACTTTTAGAATGATGAGAATCAAATTCAGTCACTTTTTACTGGTAGTGTATAAATCTTGTGTTTGCTACATGTTTGACAAGAATTGTGTATTTATTCTCACTGTTGTTTACAGAAGGTTTATTATTACTAGACATTGCAAACATTCTTGGGAATATTAATCAGCCGTTGTCACATATTCTGACACTTTGGCTTGTTTCACCCTGCAATTTCTTAAATGTAGTGCCATTTCAGCCTTAGCAAAGCACAGTTGCCAAACAAAACTTTGTCATTGACTTATGTAATGACCCATGCTGGACAACAGCTATGTTCTTTTTTGGGCTATCAGATGAGGGAAAAGTACATAAGGGCATAGTGGTGGGGGTCTTTTCCATGCATCTCTATGGCGTGTCAATGAATTTGCAGGTCAGTGCTAGCCAATGGCCCCCCCACGGCTCTGTCCTAGTCCCCCTGGCTCCAAGTCCTTCCTTCTCACTACACACATACAAAGGGGCTTTGCTGGCAAGCAGCCATTCTGCTGCAAAGCCATGTGTGTATCCTATTATCCCCAGGCCATCAGGGTCTCGGAAGACATTACGAGTTTGGGAGAAGAGAAAAAAAAAAAAAGAGAAAGCATGCTGCCAGAAGTCTCACATGTGTGCACTTGTATATGTTTGTGCATGTATACATGCCAACAACTTTTCCCCTCATATGCACCCACAATGCAAATAAAGCATTTTCGTCATTTCCCATATTTGTTTCCATGGCAGCTCGTGCCGTGGCCTACAGTGAGCCAAGTTGTTGCTCCGATGGGCTGCAGTCCAGCAAATCAGGCAAAGTGGGTGAGGAACAGGAGGACAGGAGAAGCCCCGCAGGCGTGGACTATGTACGCAGGAGCGTGCTGGTAGAGGTGGGGACCCTGAGTCTTATTGTCGCTGTATGTTGTATTGCGAACAGGTGTTTTAGTGAGTGTTATATAACAGTTCTGGTACTTTTTGAATGTACTGATTGATTGGACTAACTCTGTATAATTTTCACTGGAGATCACTTTATCTGTTTTTGCGATGTTAAAGACACCAGAGTATGTGAGCAGTGTGAGAGTTTAAAAAAATTAGCATGCAGAGTAGTTATGTGATTTTTGCTTTGAGCAAAGAGTGTTTTTTAGTTGTTTGCTTAAATATCCCTCTCTTATTGCTTTTCCGTAGCCTGAAGGTTTGCCTAGAGAGTACACATACAGCGTCTTTTTCTGTCCAAATGGTAAACAAGTCTTTCCTGTTCTTTCTTGATTCTTTAATATGTTAAAACTGATAGTATTAGTTGCTAGCTTTAAAAATGGGAAGTTTATTCTTCAATATTTCTACCCTCACATTTCACAGAACGAATCCACATCTCCACACCCAACAAATACGAGTATCAATACGCGAAGAAGCCAGCCAAAGTCGCACATGTTCAAGTGGCCATAAAAAGCCATAATGACGCCCACATTGCCCTCTCACCAAGCGCACATGACAGTACTGAAATGGTGGAGATTGTGCTGGGTGGGAGGCAAAACTCACGCTCCTGGATCTCACAGGGTAAGATGGGAGAGCCTGTAGCCAGCGCCCCAACGCCAGGAATCCTTTCCTGGGATGAATTCCGAAGCTTTTGGATCAGCTGGAGAGGAGGGGGGGTGCAGGTAAGTTAGACTTAAAAATATTAGGAGTTGCAGTTTTTGATTTGATGGCTACCATTTAGATGTGAATCTAGGCCAAATTTATAAATAAGTTATAAGCAGATTTACAAATGTTATGATTTTGTGACCACAAGGAGTCACTGTCATCAAATTGAGCAGGTATGTTCAGATCATGGTGATAGTGGCGCTTACCAAGTTTTGCTTCGCAACGAAAAAGTTTTGGACTGTTACACACTTAGAGTTGAATTTGTTAGAACATAATTTAGTAACAGTTATGATTATCATAAATCCATTTTGTACATTTTGTGAGGCTTTTTCATTTGGTAAATTTCTGAGATTATAGTGAAAATTGGATAGAGGAATTTTGTTGCGCTACAGTTCTAGCTTGATAATGGAAAAGTACACCATTTTCAGAACCGCTCACTGTTGTCATGGAGCATTGAAAAAGATTTGTTTTGATATTGTGACCTATTTTCATTGTAGCACAAGTTATATTCCATTTTAGATGGTCTAATATTTAAAAACAAATTCTTTTCAATACCAAGGTAGCCTGTTTATGGGAGATTCCAAACTGGGACTATGTAGGCTTAAGGTGATGTGGGTAGCTATTGCCAAGGCTTGGCAATTGTTTTTTATGAGCTCCCTGTGCTTGTTAAAAGCAGTGTTCATCAAACTGCTTTTTGAGTAGAACTTAATTGGCTTCCATGTTGTTATTATCAAATTAAAGTGTAGTCATACTTGCTTGGTTTCCTCTGAATGAACGCATACAAGTCTCCACCATGTCATTCGCAGATCAGTTCATCGTTTTGTAAGGGTGTTTCCGAAAATTAACAATTTTGGAAAGAGGCTTTTATTTTTACAAGCTCTACAAGCAAACAGAAAACACCTGCACAGTGCTTCTCAGTTTGGATTCGGTGTTTAGCTAGTTGGCGCCCAAAACCCTATCGAAAAAGACCAGACCAGCTTGGCCTAGCTTATAGTCTGGTTTTATGGTTACATAATCTTTCTTGTAATAGGTTGGCCATGGCATAGAGCCATCCAGTGAGACCCTGATCCTGCAGTGGGCCGGACCACTCCCTGGTCATGTGCGGCATATTGGTTTCTCCACTGGCTGGGGTTCCGTAGGTGAATTTAGGATCTGGCGCAAAGAAGATGCAGACGAGAACCATAATGAGGCCTTTACTCTAGGAGTCCCACACAACGTGGTGCCAGGCTCAGAGAGAGCCACCGCCGCCATGATTGGTGAGGATGAATTCCTCCAACCAATATCCAACCAACAGAACACACCAAAATTTCATCTTAAAAGTTTGTTAGGTGGCATGTATAATTACTGTAGTGACAATCATTTGTGTCCTAGGTGACGTTATGGGGCCCACCCTTAATAACCTTGACAAGCTCCTCAGACTTCCCTTTGGTTGTGGGGAGCAGAACATGATCCACTTTGCTCCCAATGTCTTTGTGCTCAAGTACCTTCAGAAGACCCATCAGCTCAGCCCAGAAGTGGAGGCAGAGGCCACCGACTACCTACTGCAAGGTACAAGACAGAGCATGCCTTCATTCTAAAATGCATCTTCTTGATTATTAATCTTCTGAAGAATTATTTAAAAGTGATTGAAGATCTGTGCAAACAATGCCTTGGGTCTTCCAATGTACCTGGCAGGTTATCAGAGGCAACTGACATACAAGAGGCAGGATGGTTCCTACAGTGCCTTTGGGGAAAGAGATTCCTCCGGAAGCATGTGGTAAGCTTCTACTGTGTGAAGTCTGTACATGCCATGTCTGCTAAGAAGTTGGCTTTAATTACAATAGCGTAAGACATATTTTTGCTTCTAGTATGTCCTTTATTTAACCCCTCATCTCCAGTATGAGAAATGTCAACTTCACATGTTTGTGTTCACTAAAAACCCAAAGAAAAGCATTGACTTCATGATATATATAATATTTGTTTAGCACAAAAATTAAAGTGATTCATTTAAGTATGGTTGTCTGGCTTTTAATAGAGCCATGGATTGTAAAATTCTGAGCTGACTGTACCCTGGAGCCTTATTAACAAACTACTAATAAGCTCCCTGACTCCAGTCACTGGAGTACAGATGTATTGGCTGTTTTGGGGGATTTCTTCCCATGGTCTAGAACAGCCATCATTAACTATGCCCTCTGTGAGGTCAAAAGCCCCTACCCCCACTATATTGCCTGCTACACCGTCGGAGGCAAGGGAGCCTGAGTTACAGGAAAATGAAGTTAGCCTTGGCTATAGGTGTCACTAAAAGTAGGCACATGCCTGATGCCTGTACCCCCTTTTTCCTGTATAAACTTGCATGACTACTCATTTTAACGAGTCAACTAGTCGTCCAAAAATGTAGTTGACTAGCCTGCAGGCTAATGTAATCTTATGTAAATTACAGCAGTTTTAGCTGTTTTTGGCCAATTAAATTATGCATTGACAGTGTGTGTGAGTGGAGAAAGTGTCCATGCAGGTGAGAAACAAATTTGTTGACACAAGGTAAGAATGAATTAAGAAACCCTGACACCACTGAGAATTCTGCATGAAGTAGTGGACTTGATGGGGGATTCCATTTTGAAGCTGTCGGGACATGGTCCAATGGGAATGTCAAACTCTCTCTAAGATTGTACGTTCGTCTGAGACTGTTTACAAGTCCAAAACAACCCCGCTTTTGTTTCTGGTCCAGTTTCAGCTATTAGCACAGATCATTTATTGCCAGGTGAACAGCAGCTCCAGCGCTGGGCTAATATGTCCCAGCTTGGGCTGAATGATAGGACAGGAAATTGTGGTTCCTAATGAAAAGATTGGCCATAATGGTGCAGCAAGTATTTAATGTCCCAATCAGCGCCTTGGTGCTCTAGTAATGCCAAGGCCTTCAAACCTAATCTGCTTCAGTGGAAAGAGCAGCTAATGTTCTGGAACACAGTGGAAACTTTTTATTTATAAATGCCCTTTCAGCTTTAGCAGTGTTTCGTAATGTGTGTGGATGTCTTCGAAAGTGGAGGAAAGATGTTTAGACCTTGGACCAGACCTGGCAACCCATCTTCTGGCATCACTCACTGGCATCAGCATGTCTGGATCCAATGTGAGCCACATGCGGCAGTAATCTACTCTGCATCCCCCAGTAACCCCCAGCAATCCCCCAAACTCATGTAAGGTTGCTCGAGAACCTGCACGATTTTCTCCCATGGACCACTTATAGAATATACTGAATACTGAATATACTGGCTACATGGATATACTGAAAGTAAATAGAGATCCAGGCTGATGAGGTCAGCAACAATTTCTGTGGACATGGATGGGAATAAAACCCAGTTTAATACAATGAAGGTCAAATTCTGTTGTTGAAATTTTGGGCTTCCTTAAAACCACATTTAAAATGATATGCTTAACGTTAGTAGCTCTTCACCTCGAGTTTGTTATTGAATGCTTGGAGTGGTTCAACACAGATGTTTCAGGATCATTTTAAGAGCCCTGTTTGCCTTGAGAGTCCTGGCAGTGGTTTCCAAGCATTCCAAAGTATTAGGTAAGGTGACTTTTTACAAGGATAACATTGTGAGAAAGGCACCTTGCAAACTTCTGATTGAATGTCTTGTGCAAGTCTAACTAGAAGAATCAGGGGCGTCCCCTTCACTTTTCTGCTCTTTATATCATCTGAACACTTTCTAGAAACTTTCCCCTGGGTCAGGCAGTTAAAGACTCTGACACGGTATTACTTAACATTATAAAAATTCCTGAAGGCTCAATGCTCCAGTCTTACGACCTCTCTTGGGGAACATAACATTCAAAGCCAGGCCTGCAAGGACTCTGTAGTGTTGTTTGGGTGTTTGTCTTGACATCCCTACAGCTCATGCTGTGGAAAAACTTGCTAATTTTGTTTATTTATTGACCTTTATTTTAAGTGAAGTCACTTGTATCATCATCTGGCTGCTTTCAGGAATGCCATCATTACATGCCATGTTGAGTTAAAACAAATCAGAACATGGTTTACATGTTTGTCGAGTCTTGGTTCAGTTGACTCACAGAGGTGAAAGCATTTACAAGGCAAAATCACTCAGCATTTCCATTAGCTGTTTCTTACATCTGTCAAAGTTCATCCTTGCTGTGACTTTTTTTTTCCAGTTGCTTTCAGTTTATGTATTCCTGCATGCAGAAACATACTTTATCCAAGAAAATCAACTTTTTTTTACCTTCACACTTCATTTATTAAATGTGTAGCTTGACTTATAGGCAAGTGTTTGAGAAAGGTTGACAGGCCAAGAAAGAATGTAGTTATGGACAAAGGTAGTGGACAATTTTTTGTTTGTTGAATGTTCATACCTTCTGAGACTGACTTCGAACCCTTTACAATTTGCCTAGAATGAACTCCTAGAATAACACATCAGTGTTGGTATCGTTTACCTCTTCATCCTCCAGGTTGACTGCATTCGTACTGAAATCATTTGCTCAGTCACGTGGCTTCATCTTCATTGATCCTGAAGAATTACGTTCAGCCAAATCCTGGCTGATAACTCATCAAAAGGACGAAGGATCGTTCCCAGCAATGGGCCGGATACTCAACAAAGACCTGCAGGTACATAAATGGAGACCTTCTTATTGTTCAATTCTGAGAAGTTTAGACTACCTCTGAGATTTGAGTGACATGGGTGAACTAGGAAAGGTCCATATGGACCTTTCCATATTCTGTGCACTGGTGCTCTGGCACATTGAATTTGTAAAAGTTTATCCAAAAGACCTTATTCAAAAAAAGATAGCTTAGACCAAGATATGTTTACACTTGATTCAGATCCTAGAAGAACAATTTCATAATTAAGCCAATAGCCCTTAGGTTTACAAGCTCTCATCAAACTGAGGAAGCTTGGATAGAGGTGTTATTTATCATCGCTCTAGTGAAAGTTGCTCTGTCCAATTCCTTTTAAGGGTGGGATTCATGGAAAGATCGCCTTGACTGCGTATGTGGTGGCAGCTCTTATGGAAACTGGGATTACAACCGAGGTGAGAGATCTTCCACATCTTATTTATCCTGTGTCCCATTAAACTACCTCTCAGTGAGGTCTCTTAGACAACCTTTTCACACAAATTTCCGGGATCCGTGTTAAGAGGGCATTCCTGCTTCGTAAGATGATGGATGTTCTGGCAGAGAATCAACAGTATTTCTTTCAGCCTTGTGATAGGTAATCTAATATGGAAGCTTGCTGTCTAAATCTAAAGATTAATGATAAGAACATGCAGAGACAATGGAATTCTTTAGAAAATTTCACCCTTCTTACATTCCTTTCTTGAAACTTAAGAGATTTGACAATTTAATTTAATGCATGGTTACCGTGTTGCAACATTTACGTTCATTGTCATTAAAAATTCAACCTGTTAACTAAAAAAGATCTAAAATTATATATGAATTAGAGCTGTCAAAGTTAACATGTTTGCATGCTATCAACTTGTGGTCAAGTTAATCATGATTAAAATTTTTGAAAGCCCCAATTTGATTAGGTTCAGTCATTTGTACAATCTTTGTTTTCATTAACAAAACAGCACCTCATAAGTTCCCACTGAAGATTGCTTAGTTTAGAGCCAAGTCTTTTCCATCTGCCCTCTGACGTGTCACTTTGGTTATGTGTGGCATTGTAGCCTTTGGAGTATATACAAAATGATTCACTTCAAAGATCCACCTCTCTCACTCTCAAATCGACTTGATGAAAAGAATACCGGTCAGATTAGCGTGCATGCCTGCTCAGGGCTAGCGTCCAGGTTCCGTGAGAAAAAGGACATATGGTACAGATAAAAGTCAGTCTGCTGATGCTAAACAGATGAAAGATCATTAGCGAGGTTATACATTTTTTAGGAAGAAAAAGCTGAAGGATTTGAATGGATTTGTACTGAAGGCATTTGGAAATTTAGCACAAGAAACACCTGTTAGCTGTGTAAAAACGAAGACATTGTTTAGTAGTCTTTCTCTACACCATAGCAAAAACTAGAATTATGTTCAGATACACTTATTAAACTATATTTATGATCTTCAGCTAATGAATTGTTCTGAATGGTGTTTTTATTCAGGAGGAGAAGGTTGCAGTGGCTAAAGCAAAGGCGTTTTTGGAGAGCAACACATACTCTGCTGATGACCCGTATACTACTGCTCTGTCCGCATATGCACTCACTTTACTTCGCAGTCCTTATGCTCCATTGGCTCTGAGGCGACTTAACCACATGGCCATCACCCAAGGTAATTTATCAAGGTGTATTAAAAGATACAGCTTGATAAATAAAAAGAGACCACAAATGGTTACAAAATACAGTAAATAGTTATTGGTTACGATTAGCATGTTGTTGATTCCAAATGTTTTGCTGTCTTTGTTAGATGGTTTCACTCATTGGAGTCTTACTGGCAGCACTGTAACTGATGAGGACACATTCATGGGCTTCAGCGACGGCCTCTCCCAATCAGGTATCTGTCAATCAATCAATCAACTAACTCACCAACGATATTCAATATATTCAACTTGTTTTTCTCTGATTTTTTAGTTGTGTCAGCTGAAGTTGAGATGACAGCTTATGGTCTACTCACCTACACTCTTCTGGGTGATGTGGCATCGGCCCTACCTGTAGTTAAATGGCTGTCAAAACAAAGGAATGCCCTGGGAGGTTTTTCCTCAACTCAGGTGACAAATCTGTTGCGTTTTTCAGTCCTTGGTCATGAGCAAAAGATTATTGGGCAAAGTGATGTTTGTGTACTACTTCTATTTATTGTGCAGTATACAATTGACAAATTTTATGTTTGCCCCCAACAATCTACAAGTATGCAAATGATGTATCCTACAATGCAATGCATTTAATCCAACATTGTCTGTATTTCTAATAGCATACTATTTTGGATACAATAAGTAATACACTTCAGTGCACAAACATAGTTTAGGTTAATTGTGCTTTATTGAACTTGGGTTCTTTTCTTTTTTATTCAAAAACAGGATACTTGTGTGGCATTGCAAGCCCTCTCCGAATATGCCATCCTGTCATATGTGGGTGGGGTCAATCTCACCATATCTCTGGCTTCCACTAATCTGGATTTCCAAGAAACTTTTGAGCTTCAATGGGACAATAAGAAGATTCTACAAAAAGCTGTGGTAAAAATCTTCAACAAACACTACTGACATCTCTACATTCTACTGTCAGAGAGGTATTTTCAGTGAGGGCCTGAACTTGATACGCACCTCCTCTCAGCATCTGCTTGGCACATCACCCCATCTTGTGATTAGCAGTGTCAGTTTAAATGCGTGTAATTTTGATGTTGGACAGGGGCCAGTCGGTTAATGTATTTGCTTATGCTTGTGCCGGTAATCTGATTGATAAGTCTTGCATTCTCTCTCTCTTTGTTCAGATACCCAGCATTCCAACAGGACTGTTTGTCAGCGCTAAAGGAGAAGGCTGCTGTCTAATGCAGGTACTGTTTCTGGCAAACTCAATCCCACATTCTCTCCACGGATAAACGATTGTACTCTTCGTCGTCGTCCTCCTCCTCTTGTAGAGGCGAATCCCTCCGTGGCGACAGCCAGCTCTCTTTCCAAGGGAAATTCAGTACTAATGTTCACATTCCTGTCTTCAGAATGGAAAGATCTGGTAAAAATTAAGTAATTGTATGCCAGGGGTATGTTCTTTCTCCTGTAATCTACCCCCTAGATAGGATGGTCTACTCAAATTTTTTTTTGGTACGATGTCCCTTAGAAACAATAGAGTCATTCTAGGCCACAAAAACAACTAGAACCACGTCACCAACTTGACCTAGAACGTTCTGTCCTCAGGTTGTTTGGAGGAAAAGATGTAAGTTTTAAGATTATCTTTCATCTGTGCACGAACAAATAGTTCGTAATAAAATCCCTTACACTGAATATTAAACTTTGGCACATAAATTTGTGCTACAGACATGAATGAAACCTCAAATGGGGTGCCAGGCCCTACAGACACGAATGAAACCTCAAATGGGCCTGATCATTTGCTTGTCTACATCCCCAGATTGATGTATCCTACAATGTGCCTGATCCAGTGGCTAAGCCAGCCTTTCAGCTGAAAGTCGACCTCAAGGAACCTAGACAGGAACAGCACATCTTGCCGTCCTCACGACACATGTCTCCTCGCTCCCGTTCTCGAGCTGATAACCGATCAGAGCTGAGTCGCAAGCGAAGGGCACCTGTAGATGATGAGGACCCCGCGGCCCACAAAGACCACCTGGACTACAGTGTTACTTTGGAGGTTTGCACCAGGTAACAACTTTGACAGAAGGATTTGACCCATTTGAAGTCTTTTTCAGTTAATCTTGTTTAATATGAATGAATAACCATAGATTGATTCTAGATTTTAGAAGTATTGTTTACACTCCAACACCCTCAGGTGGCTGCACGCTGGCTCATCCAACATGGCTGTCCTAGAAGTCCCTCTGTTATCAGGCTTCCGTGCAGATATTGAGAGTTTGGAGAAGGTGAGATTTCCCTTTTATTTATTGTTGTGTATTCTCTCTCCGACAGCTTCCCATCCTTTGTCACACTCACATTTCACATTATTTAAGGTGGCTAATAAAGACACAATATTGACAAGGTGTCTCTATAATAGGACAGTGCATCTCTCTCGTTCGTTTTCCCTTTCCTCTCTCCTTCTCTGCATGTGTCCTCCTGGCAGATGGACAAAGTTTACATCTGGAGGCCATTTCAAAAAGGAGGCAGTATGGCACGGAATTTATCAGTCTCTTTCACTCTCTCACGAACACACACATAAACAAACAGACACCGAAGAATGGTCATTCATATTTGGGTTGTGTCAGATTAAATAAAACCATGCAAATATATACAGTCAAACCAAAATTTATTCAGACATCTTGAACATTTCATTCATTAGTACAGTTTATTCACTATAGTAAAAAAAAAAAAATGGTAATAAAACATGACAAGATCAGAGTTAAACTGTGTCAGAAAAATATTAATCTTAATTATGTCAGATAACACTTAAGCAAAACATGGTCAGGTCAAAGTGTCTGAATAATTTTTGGTCCCAAATTATTATAAATTTTACTAGTAGTTCACTGTATGAAGAATCTTTGGGTATAATATGTCACAGTTTACTTTATAGAATTATATCTAGTGTCTGAATAATTTTTGGTTTGACTGTATAAAATAAGTTTATAATAATGATTAATGTATTAAATATATTAATTATTATCCAAAATACATATTATTTAA
>RJVU01053127.1:6375238-6419462 GCA_003731715.1 Anabarilius grahami | reverse complement strand
GCGCGGACCAACAACAAAGGGGCTTTCTTGTTTTACAGAGGACTGCCATCGGGAAGGGGACAAAATAAAGGTTACACGGGAAATCTGTGCCAATGTATTAGGCCGCGGTAACATGTAGGACTGCGCGATTGCTATTTGCAGGTGCCCTGATTTTGATCAAGAGAATAGAGTTTGAGGTTTTAGGAGCTGCGCAATGCAGCTTATAGACCCTAAATTAAAAGCAGTTTTGGTCTAAGTTTAAGTTTTAGTTTTCTTAATCTAAAATCTACTTGTACACTTATTAACTTATATATTCAGTTGTTTTTTTTTCTTCATTTTCACTTCACTAAAAACGTTCAAGTCTCACATTTTCAATATTACAATGTTTTATTAAAAATATACATGGGTAAAATGATTTTAAATGATTTTACATGTTAAATGTTATGTTAATTTTGGCATCAATTTTCCTAAAGATTGAGTCATTAGATTAATTTCAAGATCGTTACTTCTGTTATTAAAAATTCAGAAGCAAAGACGGTCTTACTATTGGCCAGTGGCATTTATTTTTGTGAATCAGTTCAAATTGTATGTTTCAAAGAATCAATTCAAAACTCTTTAGTGATTTATTTTGAGCATCTCTAAAAAAATCCTATAAGTCTCCACATCGCATTTTTAATATAGTATAATGTTTTAAAAAATAAACATAAGTAAAATTATTTAACTGGTTCAATTTAAGCAGCATGTGAATATTGTAATTATATTAAAGTCCCTCTGTGGTGAGAATCAAGCTTTTAATGTTGTTAATATCTATGTGCTGTTTTTATTATGCTTTAAGACAAACCATGTGCAAATTCATAAGTCAACACCATTGCTGAGTATTTTCTCCTTAAAACTGCAGTGAACCAAAGACTGTCTCAAAAACGTAGTTTGAAATCACTGGTGTTTCTGTCATAAACTACCTTGTAACCAATCACATCAACGTGTGATCGTCAACTAGTGAATCTCTGAACTGTTGTGAGTGAGTGGAGGTGGGGCTAATTTGCATATTCATAGAATCGCATATACTAAATGAGGCAAGGGTGTAGAGTTACATTCAAGCTCTTTTAAGGCATGAAGAATTTTTTTCGAGGATAAAATGTTTAAATATGCCATTTTGGTGATCAAAGGTGAGTTTTAAGGGATAAAATGATTGACTACAGGGGGACTTGTTAAATGAGTTTATATAAATTATTAAAATAAAATATAACTTAGTGAAAAATGTGAGAAAGTTATTTGAAGCTTATTTTTGTTTTATTTTTACATTTAATTATTTTGGATGTACTTGAAAACACTGGCTGTTAAGAATGTCTAAATGTCATAGCAGTAGACATCAAAACATCAAACCAAGTGGCATCACAAGTGCAAACAAATGATTCTAGACCTTGAACTGGAAACCAGATATGAAACACTGAGCAAATAATGTATCTAATTAATGTAAAGTATAGTAAAGTACATTAATCTGACCTGTTTGTGTGTGTATTGTCATCTTACAGTGGGGGTGGCCATAGAAGAGCGAGAACGTGCTACAGGAGAAGAACCAGAACAGGAACCTATACTCATTCCTGCAGGTATCATCCTCTCCTCTTCCTCTCTTCTACTTTTCTTTGAACACATCTGCATCAGTCCCCTGCAGGTGTGAGCGTTTGCCACACATGGGCAGGTGTTGAAGAGTTCAACAATCAGAAGCTACATGCAAGCAAGCTTATGCGTGCACAGGCCTGCATATCAGCCCAGACTACATTAATGCTCAGATAATTAGCATCCCAGTCTCCTGTCGCTCAACTCGCACCCTCCTGTATAGGGTTTGGCCTGTTCAAACACCATTAACTGAGCAAAAGTTATCTTGGTTTGATTTAAATCATTTGCAGGATTTTACTTGCAACTTACAGATTTAACAAAGCAAAACTGAAATCTTTCCAAATCTTTTCCCTTATGTGTTCACAGGTTGGAGATCAGTACTGTACTATCTTTAGCTGGATTTATGTCCCTCATATTCTTGACTTTAATAACCTAATTGGACAGTTTGTTACATGAAATGGAAAACATTACACTATAAATATATAGAATTAGCAATTAATTCAAGATATATTTTTTGAAACCAAATAAATTCAATTTTGTTTCTCAGAAAATGCTATTTTTATTGGAAAACAGGACAAAAATACATTATTTTTATAGTGTAGAGTGAAGGTAATTTGATAAGGAAAAACATTACAACCCTTTAAGTAGCAAAATTAGTACTTAAGGCAAGTTAGAAGTGCTCATGTGTGTAGCTAGGTGTGTGTAGGTATGTGCGTCTGTGTCCTCTGGAAAACTCCCAGACTGATTAGACAGTCTCTTGCAGAGCTGTTAAGACTTGCCCTGTGTTGTGTTTGGGCCGAGAAAATGTGTCTATAGGGCTGTGGCTGTTGGGGTTCCTCAAGGTTATGGTTTTGGCCCGTTTTTTATTTTAAGTTTCCTTTACCTGGATGCCACCTGTTTAAATGTTTCCGAGAATTTACAGTTCTTTTTTTGCTTGAGGTAATTTCCAAGTTTGTTTGTGTCTATTAATGCTTGAGGTGATTTTCTTGGATTTGCCATTTGTAAATATGTTTGGGAAAACTTTTCAAGCCACATCACTTGAGAAGCAGAAATGCGCGTTTAAAGAAATCTGTAAGAGCACTTTCTAGACACAGGTTTAGCTTAGTCCTAGATTGAAAATGTTTTTTTTTGATCCACAATCATGACTTACTCTGACCAAATCTNAAAAAAAAAAAAAAAAAAAAAAAAAACTGATATGCATGTCAAATAATTTATTCTACTTTTCTTAGTTTTAGGTATGTGTATGAATGTTATATTATTGTTGAACGATAACATGGAAACGAGTAGCCTTCATTTTCAGGTATAATTCCAAACTGCAAGTAAGACATTTATTATCCTTGATGATTAAGTGGTGCTGAGCAGCTGTGTTGACAAAAAGCCTATAAGCTGGGATTTCTTTCTTTTTTTTTTTTTAAGTATCTCATTTTGGACATTATGTGTTAAAGTCTGCAAACATTTTCTGTGGAAAGATAAATGAGTTAAGACACCCAAGCTATGAATTCCTAACATTAAAGATGCATTTAAACACTTGGTCTGTTGAAACATATGGAATCAGCTTTATGTATAGGCAAGGCTCGCCCCCTACTGGCCATTTGGTACATGTATTTATTTATTTTTTCTCTCTCTCAGACATGTTGTCTGGCAATAGATATTTGCTAACTGCAATTATTTAAATAATTTTTTATTAATAACTGTTAAAATATAAATTTAATTGCAAAAACATGTTTATACACTCTAAAAAATAAAACATTGGTTCAACCAAATAAAATGTTAACGTTTTCCACTAGACTTTTTAACTTAATTACATTAATTCAAAGCAATATTTTGAGTTGATCCAACATAATGTTTTAAGTAAGGTGAAGACATTGTTTTGCCACAATAAAAACACATTTCTAAGTATCATGAACTTAATAATTGTCAACATGAATGCAACTGTTTAAGTTGATCCAACATAATGTTTTAAGTAAGGCGAAGACGCTTTTTGGACACAATAAAATGCATTTCTAATTAACATGAACTTACCAAGCACCGCTTGTCACCATGGTGGTAACTCTACAAAAACCCACATTACCAGAAACTCTTCTAAATTAGCATAACAAAACACTAATTACTGCTAAATCTCCCTTACCATTAATCTTGTGCAAAAAACATTATATAGCACTTAATTTTAGCATTTACTCTCCCTTTCAAGTGCCATGGGCAAAGCATGATGGGAAATATAAATCCCAGCCCAGTTTCACATCTAAATTAAAAGAAGTGTTCATACAACTCAAAACAATGAAACACATTTACACGTCATCAGATTGTATTTTACATTAACAGAACTTAAAATTAAATACATTTTTGATTAACTGAAAATGTTAAACTATGACAAGTCATGATAATCAATAGGCATAACTTGTGTGTCATCCAAGCTCAATAAAATAACAATTACAAGTAAACAGTAAAACTTGATTTTTTTATTTCACAACAATATATATATTTAAATAATGACTAAAGGTCCCCTGAATTAGTTTTTAGAGTGTAGAAAAAGAAAAGCAGGCCAAAAACATACCCTTGAGGGACACCACAGCCATAACAATTTTTTTTTTTTTTTAATCTGAACATCCCTGAAACAAATCAAACAATGCTTTTGTCAAAGACAGCACATTGTTCTGCAAAGTGATTGACTGCTTTTATTTTATAGGAGGGGAGGAGCCAGGCTCTATGGCTGAAGTGTCCTACTACTCTTACGAGTATGACCCTGACACAGACAGCTTTTCACCAGAGAATGAGGAAAAGTTAGTGCCTATAGAAGAGGAAGAGGAGGCGGAAGACACCGCACAACTTCTGGGTGGACATATCCTCACAGTGGACACAAAGGACTCCCCTGAGCGATGGTGAGATACAATCCATTTACCAGGACTTTTTCATCCAAAAAAATATCTTGCCCATGTAAAAAATGTACGTTTATATTAAGCAACTTTTGTCTGTTTCTCTGTCTCCTCTACAACAGAGACCTTTGGCCACCAGCAGCAAATGCGAGAGCTCCACATTGTACATTCTCTGTGAATATGTTTGTGTGAAAGAAGGGCTGGAAAAGAGGCGTACCCAGCGAGATGACAGCTCTGCGTGTGTATGTGTGTGTTTGAAAAGAGAAATAATATCAATACTCTCTATTTTTAAATTAATTTCCATAGCTCTGTACGTTTAGTGATGGTATGACATCTCCCTGTATTCCTCTTGTAATCTAGTTTTAATAGTCCAGTATTTATGTTTGTAAGTATAATTCATCTAAAAATCAAATATTTTATTGTTTTTGTTTTCTATCTGTGGTATTTATTTGTGGCTAGTGTCTTTGTTTGTATGATTGGTTTTTATTTTCTCATTTCCTCAGTCAGATCCTCCCTTCTTTCTCAACACCATCTACTTGTTGTGTGGTTTTACACCCCGTTAAAATGTGCTATGATTGAAAGTGCACTTCCAGAGCAGGTCTTTCTTACGAAATTGTGCGTTAAGGTGTGTAGCTATTATTTTTACTTATTGATGGCTGGTTTACTCACCTGAGAGGAGACTGCAGCTGATAAATAAGCTTCTTTCCCAGTCACCCTATGCTAAATTAGTCTTTGAATCAGAGAAGACAAACTCTGTTAGATAAACTGGAATATGATTTGTACAGAATATAAGCTATTTTGACTAAACTGCCATACTAAATAAAAAATCAGCAGGCCCACGTGTAATCTGCGCCCGCAGAACTTCAAACAAAATGCCTCTGTGATCATTAAGTTAATAAAATAAATTGTTTAATTTGATTGTGCGTTCAGGTATCAATAAGAATGTATTACTCTCAAGGCCTGTTTAACATAATTTACTTTAACGAATTTAAATTCCAATAAAACATATGCAGAAAATGCAGATGCGCAAAGTGGGCTATGTGAATTTTGAAAATCACTGTAAATTTTGAGGGACCTAAAATGATTTTAACCTTCAATGTTATCAAACACAAAACATTTGAAGGGGAAAGGTCAACGAGAATAAACTTTATGGTTGCACTTTATTTTACAGTACGTGCACTTACATGTACTTACCTAAGAAAGTACTGGTATTATAAGGTAACTATATGGGTTAAGGTTAGGTTTAGGGGTAGGTTCAGGGTTATTACCTAGTTATTACCCATTTATTGCAATTACGATAATAAGTACATAGTATGTACATGGGGAACAGGACTGTAAAATAAAGTGCTACCAACTTTATATGCAATCTGTATCGTCCAAAATCTTTCTTTTACTATGCTTGTATACTGTCTGTTCTATATAATATGCAAAATTAGGATTAGTGCATACCAAATCATAGTATGTTGAAAACAATATCTCAGATTATTTTGTGTGGATTTTCAAAATAGGCTAACATTGCTCACAATCTGTTATATTGAGAAATTAGTTTGCAATGGTTCTCTGATGTGTAAAGCCCGAAGTTTACTTCAACCGTACACATACGCGAAGCATTCGCATCAACATTATAACGCAGGGGTCGGCAAATTAAGTTTGGCATCGGGCCCAAAAAAAATTTCACCTCTAGATGGCAGGCCAGAACATAGTCAAAGGATAATTTAAGAAATTAATTGAAAAATGCAACTAGAATTGCCTGTGAAAAACTGTTACAGTGTCTTTTAACTGGTAGTGAGCTGTTACTCTGTTAATGACCTGTCCTACTACAGGATTTAACAAAAAGCCACATTTGTGTGGCGGTATCCGGGTTTACAATGGATAAAAATTAATAAAGCAGAGTAGTGACACGTAACCTGGCAAGTATCTTCATTCACCATCTTGCAACACAGATCGCCTTGCTAAAACACATGTATGTTGGAGATTCGGAATGGATAAAAATAAGCCCATTAATGGCACGCTCTTAACAAACTATATTTTATTTCCTCTTTCCATATTGTGAATAATAAATGTGTAACATTTTAATTTGCTTGTTACACAATGGATCCTAAATTATTGTAATAATTATTTGACATAGCTTACTTTTACACTCAATTATTCCTTGGCATCCTCATGTACTAAACTGCATTTTTTTTTATCGTTTGCGTGCTGGAGGTACTCTATTACATCGTGTGCAGAGTGATGTTAACATTGAAGCTAGCAGGTGAGAGAAAATGGCATGGAATAAACCGGCTATCCTGATAATGATTTTGGCCCATGCACTGTACACACCCTAATGTATGCATAAATACTGAAGTACACCTTGGGCTTTATTATGCAGCACAATTTTTTGTCATCGCAATACTACTGTTCAAGCTCAAATCATTCTTAAAAGCACATCAGGGTAAAGTCACTGAGAGAATCTGTTGTCCCTGGTGAACTGCTTCAGCTTCTTCAAAGCTCTCTGAAACCTGTTTGAAGGTCCCAGCAACACATTGACCCTATGTGTTTCTGTGTCTGCTGGGTCAGCTTGTGAGAGTTTGCCTATGTTGACGTCTATCTCCGGTTACCACAGCATCAGACAGTGCTGTTAATGTTTAATGTTTGTTTGCTGGTCAGTGCAACGGTGGACATGTTCACCGAACATACCTCCAACTTCCACTGCCAGCGATTTTAAAAGCATTACCAGAATTTGATATAACACATTTCAGCTGGATAGATAGGAATATGGTGGTACATACTTTTTTAGATGTTTCTTCAGATGTTCCTAACTTCTCAATGGCTGAGGGCCCTTTCTATGCAGCTTTGCAGGGGGGCCCCCAGTGGCTGGTCTCCCTGGTGACCCACGCTTGATGGTCTGTCTCTGCTCTGATGAACAGAGTAAAACCATGAAAGAGAAAGGGTAAGTGAGGGGAGGGATTACCTGTTGGAGATAGTGTTACATGACAATGAATTCAAGTGATGACACCTTTTTGCTTATGTCTCTCAAACGCACTTGTATATTTAATGGGTTTGGCAGCCCCTGATTGAGTCTGGTTGAATGAAGATTACTCCAAAGCATCAGTTTTCCACTTGAGCGGCTTCTATTCTGACATTATCAGATGGTGGACAGTGGAGAACTTGACTGGATTCACTTGTCCCATTCAAAAGAGGTTAGAAAGCAGAAGGACAGTTTTGCAGAGGAAATCTGATTTAGTGAAGCCAGGAAGATGAAAATGAAGAGGTCCTATTAACCATCACCTCAGCTTTGATGATGTTCTGAAGATCTACACCTGCTTTGGGTTTTTGCATGTAGCTGCTTGCGTTTTTCAATTGTTTGGAACAACTGATATTGATGTAAATGTTAATTCCTTAATAATTGCTTGTCCTTGAGCTCTGTTTACTTACATTTTATGGAAAAGTTGGCATAGAGATTTGATAGAAGACCTCTGTCTAATTCTGCAGCTAATAGACAACATAAATTTCTTGAAGTAAATGGTTAAACCAGTCCCAATGGTAAATGGTTAAACCAGTCGTGACTATGAGTGAAACGGAGACGGAGAGGAAGCGTCCGGTCATTGCTGGCAGAGAAAAAGGTGAGCTGTTGTGTGTTATGCATCTTACCTTCAATGTAAGAAACTTGTTTGAAGCAAATACTAGCATGTGTGGAATGCCTCTTGTCCATTCAAAATGGTGAACCGGAACAACCCGGCGTTCAAACAGTATAGCCCAGTACTGGGACTTTGTTTGTATTAGTCTGAACTAGCCCTTAAACTGTTCATCTGTGCATAAGAAGGGGGAATTTTCCGAGATTCTTTCTGCAGGTTACATCGTTAATGCCACTAGGTGGCGACAAGTGACTCTCTTTATGAGTGAATCATTTAGTCAAACGATTCTTTAAAGGATTAGTTCACTTTCAACAAAAATTTTCCTGATAATTTACTCACCCCCATGTCATCCAAGATGTCCATGTCCTTCTTTGTTCAGTCAAAAAGAAATTAAGGTTTTTGAGGAAAACATTCCAGGATTATTCTCCTTATAGTGGACTTCAATGGACTCCACTCCAGGGTCTTATCTAGCGAAACGATCGGTTATTTTCGAAAAAAAAAAGTAAATGTATATAAACAAATGATCGCCTTCCAAGTGGTTCCGCCAAAACCGCCACTTTCGTATTCTTCAAAAAGCTTGCGCTGTATGTCCTACGCCTTCCCTATTCAACATACGGAATGAACGCAGCGCCAGTAAATTTTTTTCCGTAAGTAGAATAGGGAAGGTGTAGGACATACAGCGTAAGCTTTTTGAAGAATACGAAAGTGCGGTTTTGGCGGAAGCACTTGGAAGGCTATCATTTGTTTATATAAAGCATATACATTTAATTTTTTTTTGAAAATGACCGATCGTTTCGCTAGATAAGACCCTTATTCCTCGTCTGGTATCGTTTAAAGTCCTTTGAAGCTGAACTGAAACTGTAATTTTGACCTTCAACAGTGGAGTCTATTGAAGTCCATTATAAGGAGAATAATCCTGGAATGTTTTCATCAAAAACCTTAATTTCTTTTCGACTGAAGAAAGAAGGACATGGACATCTTGGATGACATAGGGGTGAGTAAATGATCAGGAAAATTTTATTTGAAGGTGAACTAATCCTTTAAACTAACTGGTTCATTCAGAAACGAAATGCCGCCAGTATGTGCTAGTAGGAGAAGACCGGCGGTTGATTCTACATTTGGAACTATTTTTGTTGGCGGAGCAAAATTTCAGCATTGCGTCCAAAATATAGATTACTCAATATTATCTTATTGTTTTTTTAATAACAGAACTCTTGTACTTGTTGTATTGCTTAAAGCTGCAGTCCGTAACTTCTTTTGGGTTAAAAATGATCAAAAGATTTTTGAGCAAGTACATAACCAGCCAGTGTTCAAAACTATCTCCTTAAAGGGATAGTTCACCCAAAAATGAAAATTTGATGTTTATCTGCTTACCCCCAGCGCTTCCAACATGTAGATGACTTTGTTTCTTCAGTAAAACACAAATGATGATTTTTAACTCCAACCGCTGCCGTCTGTCTGTCAAATAATGCGAGTGAATGGGAACTCGAACAATAAGAGTCGAAAAAACTTGCATAGACAAATCCAAATTAAACCCTTCGGCTCGTGGCGACACATTGATGTCCTAAGACACGAAACGATCGGTTTGTGCGAGAAACCGAACAGTATTTATATCATTTTTTACCTTTAAAACACCACTATGTCCAACTGCATTCAGCATTCGCTTAGTGAGGTCTGATCGCGCTCTGACAATGGCAGTGATGTCTCGCGCTTGTGCGAGATAAATACTGTTCGGTTTCTCACACAAACCGATCGTTTCGTTACATAAAGGAGGAGTCCCAGCTAGTAGGCTATATGGCATGTGAGTATGCTGCAGATGACGGATGATTTATGGCCTTTTCTCACAGCAGCTGCAATAATTAAACATCATTTTGATGGTGGATTGTAATCCAGAAAGGTCCAAATGACAATCATCAGTGACAACTGGAGATTCACCCATAGTCAAAAGCAAAAGACTTTGGACTGCGGAGTGGCTAAAGAAATTGAAATCTACATGTAACACTAATACACACTAAATACACATAGTCATGCAATGCTGATGATGTTAACATTATCAATTTATAACAATAATAATAATTTGCATGGTTTGACGTGATCTGAGCTAAGCGATCGTTAGGTTTAGTCACTGCAATTTATTTATATATACTATATATACTTACTTGTTCCAGTGAAAACGGACGAGAGAGGACCAGGCCTGGATTTTATTTTATGTTTTGTTATGTTTGTGTGGCCGGCAGACGTCCGTGAGGGTCTGCTGGCATTACTTTCATTTTGTTCTTTGTTTATTTTATATTAAAGTTATGTTTAAATGTTCGCCGGTTCATACAAACTACGTTACATGGTCATACTTCTAAGACGTAGAATCTGTGATTCTGAAGTACAGTATCCACACCGATGTGGTGACTGACAGCAAACATTAGATTCATCCGCCCTGAGGAGCCGTGCCGATGCACAATCCACGTAAAGATGATAATTCTGCAAATAATTGCAGGTTTCAAACAGAGATGGCGACAAAGAGGCAAAACTTACGGACTGCAGCTTTAAATGTTTTTCAAAAGTGTATAAAGACATATCTCAATAATAGCTTCAAACGCAATTATTTAGGTTGACCTAAGTTTTTTTTTTTTCTTCTTTGCACTGTTGCTTAATGTTTGTAAAGCTGCTTTGAAACAAAATTATTATGAAAAGTGCTAATTGATGGACCTATTAAAAAAGTTACTATACCCAACGTAGTGTTGTATTTTGTTACAATTATGCTTCCAATGTAATTATGCCCCCATCAAATTTTCATTTAAATGGAGAGGAGTTATTTTTTCCTTCAAAGGTCACACTTTCCAGAAGGTTATGATAACTCTGTGCCCAGGCCTGACAAAACATGCTTAAGTAAATGTGAAAGAATGTTCTGTGCTTCCAGTAGCCCCTCTCATGCACACAAACATTTGTGGGCTGATGTCATGGCATTCCCTGATAGTATCAGAGAAGATACCAAAAGGCATTGTCTGTCCTCCATTCCAGGAAAAACCATCACACCACTGCTATGAGCTCACATTCCTGCTGGGCTGCATCTAAAGGGTGTGGATCTCCCTAACAGATTCTGTCACAACTGCCTGCCAAAAATGCATGACTACATATTTCTGATTACTTGCACAAGTAGGGTTGTGCATATGTAAAGTGTTTGTCACGGCTGTGTTTTCCAATGTTGTCAACAGGGCCTGGGCCTGGTCGATACTTCCTTCCACCAGCTATTGGGTTTGTAGGCCATGATTTCACCAAGTCAGCAAGTCCTGCCTTCTCCTTCCATGGCAGGATGAGTAACAACAGTGAGTGTGTAATGACTTAGCCAGTATTTGCAGTGAAATAAACAGAGTTTAACAGAGAATAATGCAAATATAACAGATTGAGCTTTAATTTTCTATAAAACCCTTTTAGCTCATTTTACTCCAGGAATGTTTGCAAATCCTTCACGTTAGCATTTTCACTTAAAGGGTTAGTTCAACCAAAAATGAAATTTCTGTCATTAATTACTCACCCTCATGTCGTTCCAAACCTGCAAGACATTCATTCATCTTCGGAACACAAATTAAGATATTTTTGATGAAATCTGAAAGGTGAGAGCTAAGTTGTTGTTGTTTTTTTTATTTAGTTTTTGCGCACAAAAAGTATTCTCGACGCTTCATAACATTAAGGTTGAACTACTGTAGTCACGCTGACTATTTTAACAACTACGTTTTTGGACCTTGAATGTGGTATTTACAATGCTTTCTATGGGAGATTAAAAAAAACCTCTCGAATTTCATCAAAAATATCTTAATTTGTGTTCTGAAGATGAACGAAGGTGTGGAATGACATGACGGTGAGTAATTATTGACAGAAATTTCTTTTTTGGGTGAACTAGCCCTTAAAATAATTTAGTTCATAAGCCTGTATTTTGCAAATTTCACCACGAGAGGGAGACAGACTGCTGTAAATTTCCATTGCTTATCATTGCTGTGTAGTTTTTTTCCTAATAGATTAATACCTACATCATTTATTTTTTTGCATATTATTTTATTTCACATTATTATTTTACAGAACAGGGTACAATGCTGCTAAACTTTTTCTGTCTTCTAAATGTATTGTATTGTTATTTTTCCTTATATTTAATTGTGATCAGTAAACACACACACATTATAGTTTACATTATAGTACAGTTGATTTAATATTTTTAGGCATGAACAATAAAATTCTGCAACCTTTTATTGCATCTGACTACATATTTAACAAAATAATTGCATATATATATATATATATATATATATATGTGTGGTTCTTGTGTATTAGACAGTTTACTTACATATTCAGTAACATGAAAACTGTGATGTAAAGTGTGACAGTTTTTTTCCTGTGATGTAAAGTGTGACAGTTTCTTTCCTAAGTGATGTAATGCTGTTTATTGTGCTTTCATTGGACAGTGCATAGCACTGACTGTAGTCCAGGACCTAAATATCATATTGATGCCAAATTGACTCGCTTTGGAAGGGATGGCACTCCTGCCTATTCCATACATGGCAGGATGGAAAATCGAGGTAAGTCGGTTATTCAATGTGTCATTCTGCTGTAGCGGTTAGGTCGACTGATCCACTTCATGTCGAAACCACCAGGAAACACTTTAGCTGGAATGGACTGAGTTTGACAGTTCCTTACCTTTGTTGTATTTGATAATTGCAGCAGGAACCTTCTCCACCCCTGGACCAGGAGCATACAGCCCTGAGAAAGCCCCTCTGGGCAGCACCCATCGCAAACCGCCGTCCCACACCATGGCCTGCCGCACTCCGTATCGCACTGTGGACACCGTGCCCGCCCCGAACAAATACACCCTCCCTTCTCTCATGGGCTCCCACATCCTGACCAAAACATCGAGTGCTAGTTACACCATCTCTGGGAGATGCAAATCTGGAGGTCCGGCCGAGGACTTATCTAAGACTCCAGGTCCTGGTAGATATAACCGCACAGATCCCAGTGTCTACCTCCCGAGGCAGCCTGCGTTCTCTATGCTGGGCAGACACACTGCTGCAAGGAAGTCCACACTAGTACCAGGTCCTGGAAGTCATAGCCCAGAGAAAGTGACAGTGCACAAGCCCAGACCTCCTGCTTTCTCTTTAGGGGTCAGGCACTCAGAGTTTGTGACCCCTTTAGTGGTAGATTAGTAGTTTAGACCATTTGGGTGTTTGTAAACAGCGATGAAGTGTTTTGTGGGCAGAGCCTACCTGGTGGCAGAAAGCAAGTGTGGATATCTGCAGGTTGGAGTAGTGGACGTGACAAAAGGTAGGGGTGTGAAGAAAGTTCTTGATCACTGGTCATGAAAGCTGTCTGTCAGGGTGTGGGGCAGGGTTAGGGGTTAGTTTCTATTGTAGCAATTCACCTTTCGGCACACCCATTACTCCGACCTGCAGCTACGGAATAAAAACATTTAAAAAGTAATTTAATATCTCACAATTCTGACTTTTTCTTGCAATTCTGAGTTTATATCTCACAATTCTGAGAAGAAAAATCAAAATTGCTAGATGTAAAATTGATATTCTCTCTTTTTTCTCTCAGAATTTCTTGGCATTCTGACTTCAGATAAAAACTGCAAGAAAAAAGTCAGAATTGTGATAAACCTTTAATATTGAAACTTATAACATTTTTTTTTACTTATTTCATGCTTTAACTGTAAGAATAATACATTAGGGACTCTATGAACTGCATATGTGAATATCACGTAGATCTATTGTTTACATCAATCCATGTTTTGATATTAAGCTAATCATCACAGGTTTAATCAGTCTGTCTGTCCGTTTAATAGCTTGCGACCATAAACGTAGCTTCAAAAATGAAGACCATCTCTTTTGGCATTTCAATTCTGACATCCAAATGCACAAGACGACATTTTTGTTCCCCTATTCCGTGGGCCTCGCCTATTTTACTCCACTTGTTACCAGTATTTCTGCCACAATGTGCACGCAACTGCTGTGACGTCTGCTCCCAAATGGTCTATTTTGAAGGCTGTATATGAAAATGGGCCTACTGCTTTTCTTGATTTTACTTTGAAAATTTCATTGCATTCTTAGAAATGTTTGATATTTTTCATACAGTGAACTCTGTTGGAAATATTCAGCATTCTCACGCCATTTGACCAATGAATTTGAGACTTATCCTGTTTTTTTTGTATAGTGTGATATACAAACTTTCTATATACAATATCTGCTGTCACTTTATGAACAACAAATATTGATAGTTATGTCATTATTTAATGTCCTGTAACACTGATTACAAATGAGGATGCAAGTGAGCTAATAAAAATAATATTTATTGATTTGTCAACAACAAATGTGGAACAAACAAATGTTGACTGCTCAAAATACAAGGTGGAGATGTTAACAAAAGCAGTTCAGCAACGGAAAGCATCGTAGTGTACAACAAAAACTATTCCTTCTATTCACGACAGGGGCGATTACTAGACCTGAAACACCATCCAACTTATTTGACATGACTTCAGTGTAGATCTAAAGAAAACACTTTGAAGGAGGCAGCCCATTCCCCCCGGGGCTCCTGCTGCCATCAGATCTCCGAATGAAAGGGGGAGAAGTAGTAACATTTCATTACCATAGATCTGCAAATAATAAAACTTATATACAAATCACAACTTATGGAAAGAAATGCACTCATGGTCAGATCCAACCATGTAGTTTAACTTCAGATGATAACCTTGAAATTTCATTCCTTGGGAAGCGGTCTTCGGAATAGCAGAATGTGAGGCTCTGTATAAAAAGAGTGGAATTAGGGTTTTTTTGGAGAATAACAGACAGCATTTTTGGATATTTGGGTGAATTTCACTCGCTACACCTCAAATGTGTCTCAAAACTAGAGGGCTGCCAACCTAGACAGTGATTAAGCTGTCAAAGTAGGTTTTAAAACACAGCCCTGGTCCACAGGTAAATACTAACCTGGTTTATGGATCATGTAATGGATCCAGCCCTGACTTTGCTGGACTCCCAGTCTTCTCCATTCCTCCTCTGACATTAAGTGGGAGGAAGGCACCAGTTTGGAAAGCTGCTTGGGAAGCATAACATGTCTATGTGGAAGGAGAAGGACAATATGTTAGTATGACTGACTATATTTTTAGTGTTTTTCACGCGATATAACACAGTTAGGACGACAGGACATGGAAAATAAGTTTTGAACAGACAATTCTCAATACTTTGCGTGTGTTTTTAATATACTTTATTTAAAAAATGAGACAGCCAAATAGCATAAAAGCCATCATGAAGTTTCACGTCAATTCGAAACTCAAGTGAACAATAACGTGAATTAACGAGTGAAATTCCTCACCTGTACTCGTATTCCTCGTCAGAATACTTGTCGGAATAGTAAATCTGCTTTTTCGTTGAAGACATTTTGGTTAAATGTTGAATTGAGTCAAAATCCAATGTGAAATACCGGAAAAACTAGCGTCCAGTCGTCACAGAGTGTCGATGTTTTCCTGTAAAGGCGCCGCTTCAGTTTTGAACTCAAACGGTCCCTCACGCGCCTCTGATAGGTTGAGTCACTCACCGTTTAGGCTCCGCCCCCTCCGCGCGCGCCTGCGTTTGACAGGAGTGCACGCGAGAAGATCAGTTGGTCTGGAGAAGTGCGCGAAACACTCACGATGTGTAGAAAATGTTTTTAGTCAGTGCTAAATTTATTGCTCTGCTTTTATTTGGTCTGAAATCATCTTTTGAGATCTTCTATACAGGAAGATATATGTTTTTCTTTTCAACAGTAACGTTAGGTGTGTTTCAGGCGTGAGAACTTAGAAGTGTGACAAAGAAGTGTGAAACCCAAGGATGGTATTTATGCTGTGAGTGTGTTTATGTAGACTACACAAGAATTTTTTACTTTTGATGACCTTACATGATATGATATGACGGTGGAAATGTGTGAACCTTTTCTTTACTCCAAAATGTCTTTGACATCACTTTTGACAGATGTTCAAATGTCAAATGATCAAACGATGGAAAATTATAATGTTCTGTAATTACACATAATTTTTCGAATAGATTGTAAACCAATATATTTAAATTTACATTTCTTTACAAGTTATAAGCGCAATAGGCTGTGGTTTTCTATAGAAAGCAATTTTGGCCGTCCCTCAAAAAAAAAAATGTTTACAATGGAGAAATAAACATTACAATACACACTGTTTTGAGTACAGCCACAAGACTTAAACTTTATCAGTTTCACAGACAAGTCTTAAGGCAAGTCCCAGTCTAAAATGCGTGTTTGAGCTGTTTTAACTGAAAGCAACTTACACCGATATATCTTAAAATATGTCAGTGCCATTGTTTTGTCTCAAGATGCACACCAGTCATGTTTTTTTTTCTAAGGCATTTTTATAAAAACTACTTAAACTAAGGCCTATTCTTGGGTTAATCTAAACCCTGTCTGTGAAACCAGGCCTGTATCTGTTAACATCAGACAAGTATGATAAAAATCGCTTACTAACTTGGTCCTGTCATGACCATTTAAAGCCACCAAATCCAATAACCTAACACGATATGTGGAATGATGCTAGAAATGGATGTGACTTAAATATCCACAAAATATGGTTTACAAAGAGCAAAACACCCACAGAAATGACATTGGAAACACATAACTAAAAGTTAATCCACCTAGAAAAGCTTAAAAAAACATGATTTAGGCAACTTTTGTATGAAAGAAGTGCTTTAACAAAATACAAGCATCGCATTTTTCACCAAGTAGTTAATTCACAAAATCAAAGTTTTAATATATCAAGCTTTATTCTTAGAAAATGCATAAAACCCAATGACTATAAAGACGGACAGGGTTAGTTATTTTTTTGACAATGTAAAAATATAAAAAAGGACACATTTTAGAATGAGTTGTTTGAGGTGGCAGAGGTTTGCTCCATTTTTTTCTTTAGTTTGTTGTCGTCGTTTTTTCAGATGCTTTAACATTTAATGTCAGGGCTGCTCATTTGACCACAGTGTTCCTGTGACCTTTTTAACAAGCACATATTGTTGCAGTACACAATCAAGTACGGCAAAGCTAAGAAGGCATCAGAAAGCTGCTTTATTGTTTGCCTTTCACCCCTTAATGTTTTAGTCATCAGTCTAAACAACTGATTCGCTCTTTGTGTGGTGCAGTAATATACAGTACATAGTGTATTTTTGTGCAGTGATCATCAGTCAACTTTCTCTGAACACAGAGCCCTTTTTAATGCTGTAGTCTATTGTTGTTTAAAAAAAACGACTCGGGCTTGCTAGGACTTTAACTAAAGGTTAACTTCAGTGACTCTTTTGTTAATGAATTACACAGTTTCCGTTTCACAAATAACACCTAATAACTTTTGTTCAAGCTATGAATTCAAATGAGGAATGTGTTTTTGCATATATTAATGATACAATATTTAGCGCAGTCTGCTTGTTAGAATTTAAATATGCTTTTTAATACTCTCAGACACACTGAGGTAAATGTTTTTTTTTTTTCAAATGATTACATGCCACCTTTCGACAGCTCTTAGCAGCATCAACCATTATCATCATCATGTTCATGTTCGAGAACATTTAAAGTTCTAAAGTGTTTACATATTTTGCAACTTAACAAATATTGACACTTGCGTTAAGTGCATAAGACCAGAACATAAGTAACGTGATTGGGCATGTCATTGCAGGAGGTGTGTTTATGTGATGCTGTGTGTTCCTGACCAAGGACACATGATTCTAGCCTGTGGTTGGAGTGGTTTCTCTCACCCTTTAGGCTCAAACTTCACATCTGTTGACTCTTATGTGCCTTTACCCTTCCTCTACATTCAAATATATACATTTGCATGTTTTATTTGGTGCTTGTGTGTAGGGCCGGCGTTGCAACCTGCAGCAGACAGCACTAGCTTTGGTGAGTTACTGTATGATTGTCTTTCATGTATATATTTAAACTTTCTCTACATGAATATATTTAGTAATAGCATTTTGTGACATTGCTATAAATGATTTAGGAGGATGTGGTATATGCCTTCCATGTGGAAGATGTATTTTGATTTGGTGGTATTTTTTTAAGAAAGCAAATATTAAAATAGCACACCTACATTGACCACAATTTGATGTTTAATGTCATGATAATACGTTCGAGCAGATGAGGGTAATGAACTCGCAGTGCATGTCACCTGCTGTCTGGCATTGATCTATTTATGTACATGTGACCTATTTGAGAAGGAATATGTTTTATCAGATTTAAAAGTAGTACTTTCTTTTCCACGTTGGCACAAAATAATGTAGTATATGCAGGTTTTTTTACTTTTCTAAAAACTTTTTCCTGTATATTCATGAATATTCTTATGTAGTCGCATAATAGCCATTTTTATTTTAATATATACAGTTAGCTGAATGATAAGTGCTGTAATCGGTGAATACCTTTGTCTTTTGTTGGGGTAAAATGACCTTGTTTGTAACTACAGTGGCCAAACAGGATTCTAAAGGTTTTTCAGAGAGACAGTGGAAATCCCTTGTTTTATAAAAAATTGAGTGGCCTAACATAATAAAATGTTTAGTACCATGTTAATGTACAGTTGTGCTCATAAGTTTACAAACCCCACTTTCATCATGCATTTATGCTCTTATTTAAAAAAAATCATTCAGAAAGGCATTTATATAAAGTTTTTTTAAAATAAGAGATCAAATAAAAAATTGTAAAAAAATTTCGATTTCAACTCTCTGAATGCTTGAGTCGGCAACACACAATATTAAGAACCGAGGAAATGTCAACTTTTTAACAGGATAATATGAATAAATTAAATGATAAATTTTTCTGTTTAAATATATGTAAATGTCCGTTATGTCAAAATGCTTCTTTGGAGCTGTAAAATTATTTTTTATGATCCCACTTATTAAAAAAAACGTATCTTGCAGTTTGAGATCACATATCAGCCCTTGGTGAACCCCAGGTTGAAGACCTCTGTTCTACCGAATTGTTGATTTTAGTGTGCAAATTCACGTTTACCTCCCTTATTTAATTAATGTAATGCTGACATAAGGGTAAATATGAAGAATGGGTCAGATTGCTCTAGAACTGAGCATTTATGGCTCCCAGAGGAGAACTAGACAGTGAATGAGAGAAGTAGCCTTGTTTTCTCCTTTTCCCGCTTTTATGTACTCTTTTGTAGTTTTGCTTTTAACAAAGATATTGATCCAGACTGTGACCCTTCACATGCACTCTCACTAATTGCAAATGGTCCTGGTGACCCCATTCTTGAAGCTAAAATTACCCCAGCTAGGCGTGCAATGCATGTGTCAAATGGAAAAATAACCAATTCTCTGCACAAGACCTTTGAGAGGACACCCAAGAGCTGTTGATTTAGGAAAATAATTTAAAAAAAACATTTGTGAGTCATGAAGCAAGCGTGAGGCTTGTCAACACCACAGAACTGAGGTTTTAACCAAAAATAGTCTGTACACATAGGCAACGGTAACGGAATATAGAGTATTTTAGTGCTTCCTGTTTATTTGGCCTTGTGGAGTCTTTGCATTTACTTTTTGGGCAGTTGTGAAAAAAGTGACGTCAGTGCAGAAGGAAGAGACTATTTGTCATACAGTCACCACGTCTTGCGCAAGTTCTGTAAATGTGACAACTCAGATGTTTTCTTGACTTCGACAGCAAGAGGAGACCAGACAAAGTCTCAACTATCGTTATATTATCCATTCTGCAGCAATATGAAGAACATAGTTTGGATGGAGAAGCAAGTAATGCTGTTGTGAGGTATTCTATATTATTCTATATTAACTGGTGTAAAAGAGGCCTTGACATCTTGAGTATTCATATGTGTTCACTGTGTAACAAGCTATACTGTAGGTCTTGTTATTTTGGTGTAATTGTTCATTTTCAGATGTCTATAAGTCTATAACAATGGTAACTGCTTAACTGGCAAAGTCCCAAGCCTTTCACTAGTGACTATCCTGATCTGTGACATACTGTAAAAGGCAGCAGATAAGTGAAAATATAAGTCAATTTCATGTTTATAAAGAGGTAGTTCAACTGAAAAAGAATATTATATTTTGCCATAATTTACTAACCCTTATTTTCTGTTTGTGTAACACAAAATAACATATTTTGAAAAATGTTGGGGCTCAAACAACACTGACTTTCACTGAAGAAAAACTACCACGGAGACATTTTTCATTTGCTGGTAAAATATTATCAATAACTAGACATGGAAAAAGAGGATTTTGCTGGTAGATGGTGTAGTTACAACATTCACTAGCAGGGCTTATCCGTCCTATGTTAACCAGCTAAACCTTGGTCCCATGGCATTTGAGGTGAAGTCAGAAATGTATGCGCTACTAGCGTCACCAAACAGAACTGGAAAAACACCCGATATATCTCGGCCAAACTCGCGCCAATGTTGCCGTTTTAGGCTAGTTGTTGGGATGCTCAAAAAATAGTGATGTTTTGATAGCGCCACAGTGTTTACACCTTTCAGAGGAATCAAACTTAGCTGGGACAGGAGAAAGTAGTGTAGCGTTCAAAACAGCACACATCACCTTAGGCTAATGCTGCAGGACTGAATGGCTGTGTACGTGTCAGTGTAGAATAATAAGTACAAGATGCTGTAAGGAGGTGCTCAGGCAGATGTGCATTAGCTAATGTTGTCTGAACGCAGCTGGGTTGGGCAGGGCTAATAGACAGACCATAACACTGACATCATCAAGAGAGTGGGGGCAAGCTGGGCTGAGAGAGAGAGAGAGAGGGAAGGGGGGGATGAAGAAGAGAGGGAGGGATTAAGCAAGCCACAGTAAGGGACAGAGAGTAGCTGTCAGAAAGCAGAGAGAGAGAGAGAGGGCGCAGGGCTAGACTCAGTCCGCACAGAACCTTGCGGATTTCTCCTTTACTGCCACTGCATCTTTCCTTTTCCCTTTCCCTTGCCATCCCCCCTTCCCCTCCCTCTTCCCCCCACTGTCCTCTCCGCTCTGGACCGCTCCTCCGGGCATGCTACTTAAGCCCAAGTATGGCCGCTTCCGGAACGACTCTGTGACCTCCTCCGACGACCTGATGCAGAGCCTGGCCATGAGCGGGAAGGTGGTGGCCACGCCGGTGGCCTCCTCGTCCGCGCCTGGCTTGGAACTGCCACCCCTGGAGACCGCTGCCCTTCCTCCGCCTTCGGCCCAGGTGCTGGCCGACTCACCCGGGCTGGATGGCGAGCAGGACGGGACCACCACCTTCTGTATGCTCATTCCCAAGATGCCCCAATGGAAGTTTTCCAACTCGTTGCTCAGCCGTAGCCCATCCAATAGCAGCTCCAGCTCCAATTCCAGCAAGGAATCCAGCAGGGCGCCTCCAACCGATAGTTCCCCTGCTGCGGCTTTTGGGGGGGCGACTGCCCCCAGTGGTCCTGTGGCAAGCCTTGCAGCTGTGTTCAACTCCTGTGACCCTGTTTGTGTGGGTCCCTGTTCCCTACAGGCCGCCAGGAGGCAGAGGGCAAGTGCAAGAGAGTCCAGTGCAGGGGCTGCCGAGGGGAGTCCAGGGGGCTCTGGGAACTTCAGGACCGGGATGAACCGGAGGACAAGGGTGGAGGGAATATGGCTGGGAGATAACTTCACCCAGAAGGGCAGCTTCATCAACAAGCCCTCACAGGGGTGGTTGCACCCAGACAAAAAGATCAGCAGCACGGGGGCTTCGTACATTGTCAGGGTGAGTCCCCTGCTTATCATCTTAAAATCTCTACATGCTTTCCACCTAATGTTATTTTGCAGGTCTGCAGCGGTGTCAATACGCTGCTATGTGGTGTTATCGATAGTCATTCATTTACAGTCATTGCACCATCTTATGCTGCTCTGAAGACGCAGAGAGAGATTTGACTCCCCTTGCAGCTTACAAACAACTGCAATATCTTGTCCTTTCAAAAGCTGAGTTCAGGCAAAACTGCTTATGATATGAGCACAATGGGGTTCTGTTCACTGCAGTATATGGGTTATGTCAGGGTGCAATTGCTTGAGGAGAGGAGGAATATATAATTTAATCCAGATATATTGCTTTGTGTGGTACAGCGACTGCGTCAGGGCACGGGGCAGGCGTGGATAAACAAACTGCAGATGTAAACAACTAAACTGAAGAACTGAAGGGAGGTGGAGGGTGGCTCATTGTTTATGACTCAGTATGAGTGATGGCTGTTCAAAATTAATTTTTGATTGGACCCAGAATTGACATTTGAGCAATTCCCAAATTTCCCTTTTGGGATCAATAAGGGTTCATATATGCATGCGTTTACTCTTAGGAATAATAATGAAATTGCGATTAAAATTAGCATAGCATGCTAATATAAAGGCAGTCTGTTCAGTTTGACTTTTTAAAGCTCATGTTTAATATATAAACATTGAAAATGTATTTCCAATACTCTTGATTCATTGTTTACTTAGTTTGTATTGTTTAAGCAGACAAATTCCTGTTAGACAAAACATAGTGTAGGCTAACCAGTTAGAACTACTTGCAGTTTGGTAGATGCTGTGGATATAAGCCAATATCTTCAGCTCTGGGCTGCATCTTGGTCAATCAAGGGTTATAAATGTTGGCAGACTATTTGACGTCAATGACAGCGATCCTCTCTCAACCCAGTTTCTTACCCCTCTGCCTTGCACTCATCCACCCCACCTCTCTCCAATAACCTAGACTGGGCCTGCGCACGCTCCGTAATTGCATTACACAGGCACCATTCATTCGTTTATTCAATTACTTTTAATCACAGTCATTTGTATCACATGTGTAGCAGAGGAAACAGGCATGGAAGGGGGCTGTTAGCCAAATAACACAGTGGCATGTTGGTACACCACAAATAAAGGGATTTTAGTTTGGCTAAAATTAAGCTAAATCCAACTAGCTAGCGCTTAGCTTCGTAAAAGCATTTAATTTTTAAAAAATATATATAATCTGCATTTCTGTGGGTGAATAGGAAGTTGTTTCAAACTTAGACTAATTTGTGTTATTCTTAGATGACAAACTTTCTGAGAACAAAAGACTACAAGGAACAGAAATTTTGCCCACAGATTTTGTTTCACCTCTTACATATTGTATATATAGGAAGAATAAACCTCACTGGTCATTTCCTCGAGTGCAAACATTTCCTGTGCCATCCCCCTCTATTATAAATAGTAGTATAGAAATATATATGTTTATATACTATTGTATATATACTACTATATACTATTTTTGCTCTGACACTATAAAGACAAATATATATATATATATATATATATGTGTGTGTGTGTGTGTGTGTGTGTGTGTGTGTGTGTAGTCTTCATAGTGACAGAACAAGTGAAAAACATAATTCAGTGATGTCACATATGTATTGTAGCTGTGGATAGTGTGTCAGTTGTGGAGGCACACATTTTTTTAACTTGTACTAATTTAATTTCAAGGGAACATTTTATAGACAACTGTTTTGATGATAGCGAATTGCAGTTTTTGCTGTAGGAAGAGCGTTCATTTATCAAACAGCATGCTGGCTGACAATACGGTCTTTGAGAAAGAGAGGAAGCAAGAGAGATGCCGTAAAAGAAAAGGAAGAAGATTCATTACACTGATTGAACACTTCCCGTTGCTGACTAATGTAGTTAAGATGTCTGCAATAGCTTGCTTAGATAGAAATGGGCAGGTGTCAAGATATACTCTTGATATGTATAAAAAAGTTTAAATATACCTTAAAGGGACAGTACACCCCAAAAATTAAAAAAGAAATTTCTCACCTGTATGACTGTCTTTCTTCTGTTGAATACAAAGACAATGTTGTTTTGGAGTCGGACCTTATTGACTTTGGTTGTAAAGGCAAATAGTTCTTCAAAATAACTACTTTTTGTGTTCCACAGAAAAAAGACAGTCATATAGGTTTGGAACAACATGAGAGTGAGTACATTAGAGAATTTTCATTTTTGAGTGTACTCTCCCTTTAAGAGAAAAGGAGTGATTACAGAAACGTGAATACAATGTAAAGAGGGACTGATTTATAATCATACAGAACAGTTTTAAGGTCATAATCAGTTCTTTGGGACTTCCCCAAAGCACTCATGTATTTGTTGAAGAAGAAAACACAGAGGATGTTGACTTCAAGAACGAAAACACTTAGAACTAGTGTCTTAAAGGTATAGTTCGCCCAAAATTTAAAATTCTGTCATTATTTACATACCCTCATGTTGTTCCAAACTTGTATGACTTCTTATGTTCTATGGAACAAAAAAGTGTTTTTTCCCCATCCATAAACTGGACATCAATGGGCTCCAATGTTGTTTTGTTCCCAGCATTTTTTGAAATATCTTCTTTTGTGTTCTGCAGAAGAAAGAAAGTCATGCAGCTTTGGAATGAGGGTGAGGTGACAGACTTTTCCCGATTGGGTGAACTACCCTTTAAGCTGGAGATTTAGTCCATCTTAAGTTTCTAACTGTCATAACTAGGGTAATCATTTTGACTCAACCATAGGCCACATGATCTGTGCTTTGGGTCGAGGTAGGCGTAGGCCTCCGAAATCCTTTACCCCAGCCTAAGACAACAAAAATGATCTGCGATTACCCTCTACAAGCATCCGTAACCACAAACTCCTTTATTCAGACATATGTCGCACTGTCAGTGTGGGGGTTGGCATTTTGCTCTATGTTCCTGCGACCCTTTTGAACGCATTAGTGACTAACTGCCGAATAGATATTTCCCTACACCTTCATCAGAGCACTTTCCACGTCCCAGAAGGGCCAGACTGCAGTAATACCTCTTATCCAGTCCACCCCCACCAGTCATGATGTGGTTATTGCCGTCAATCTCCTCACACTTCGCGGTAATTACCTTCCCCGGCACAGCTATTATTTCGTCTTTTTCAGAACCGCCAAGAACAAGCTGTCTTGCTCAAATTATACGTTTAGTATTTATCTGTGATTATGCGCCGTTATGCTAAAGGCGCGTAAACACCCTGCTGCCATTATTGTGCAGTTTAATCATCCTTGTGTGTATATGTGTGTGTGTGTGTGAGAGAGAGAGAGACAATTGTTGCTTTTGTTTTCAGCATCTACATCATTGACTCTGGCTCTTGCCAAGAAGAATTAGATACATATTTCCATGAAGCAATGATGATCTCTGGGAAATAAAAACTAATTAAGTATAATGAAAATAATGTGTGTCATTTTGTGTTTTTTTATTGGCAGTACATGGGCTGCATTGAGGTTCTGAAATCAATGAGATCTTTGGACTTCAGCACTAGGACACAAGTCACAAGGTAAAGTGGTTTTTGTTTGGATTATACTGAACCTAGATCGTTTTAAGCACAACATTTTGTGACAAATACCTCACCCTCCATGATTTTATTGTTTGCTAATTATTTTATTTTATATTTATTATTTTCTTAGTTTTGTTTATTTTAGAAATTTCTCATTTGTTTCACAAATACTTCACTGTCCATGTTTTGATTTGTTTTGTTTTGTTTTGTTTTGTTTTTGCTGAGCCATAAACAACTTCCTTGATACCCTAACTCAGGTTGTTTTTATTGTATTATTATTTATTATTGTTATTTTATTTTATATTTGAGTTTGTGCCCTCCATGTTTGGTTTAATTTAGTTTAGTTTTTGTGATTATATTGTTTTGCTTTGCTCTGTTTATTATTTTATTCTTCGTTTTAATTCACAACCTCACCCTCCATGTTTAGTTTAGTTTAGTGTAATTTAGTTTGGTTATGTATATGCTTTTGTGTGTGTCTATATATATATATATATATTAGTGCTGTCAATCTATACAAAAAAATAACGAATTAATCACACATTTTTTCTATAATTAATCGCGATTTAAAACATTGGAGTTTTTAATATTTTTATATTGTAATAATTTAAGTTATTCTCCAAAGAAACAACTGAAAGGCAGCATATTTTAAATATTTTGTTTAATATCTTTTTATGAATGAAGGCCAGTATCACTGGTACTGATGTCTCTATGAAATTGATTTTTTTAAACATTATTTATAGACATACAACATTACAGTATAACTAAAAGCTATCGATTTCAACATTTATTAGTCTTTAAAAATAACTTAATTTAAGTGACCTTAAAACAATCTTCACATAAACCCATTATAATAAATGTCATATTTACCTGTGGCCTTCCTACCCGTCTAACAGGTAGGAATTAAATTGAATAAAGTTATCAAACAGTTTACAGTCTTCACTGCATAAATTATAAATTAAATATAGATTAATCCTTATTAAAGTAAGTTGCCGTTATCTCTGTTACTTTTGTTCTTTGATTAACATTAATGACAGACATCACAGCAACTAGTTTATTAGGCTGCTGTCACTTTAAAGGATTAGTTCACTTTGAAATGAAAATTACCCCAAGATTTACCTCCCCTCAAGCCATCCTAGGTGTATTTGACTTTCTTCTTTCTGATGAACACAATCAGAGTTACATTAATAAATATCCTGATGCATCCAAGCTTTATAATGGCAGTGAATGGAACCAATGAGTTGGAAACTCATCCATTATATGCATTCATCCATTATAAATGTACTCCACAAGGCTCCGGGGGGTAAATAAAGGCCTTCTGAAGTGAAACGATGCATTTGTGTAAGAAAAATATCCATATTTAACAAGTTATAAAGTCAAATATCTAGCTTCCGCCAGACCGCCTTCTGTATTCAACTTATGAAGAAAGTGTAACGCCTCTCGCAGTTCAAAACGCTTACGTTACGTTCTACTCCTTCCGTATTTCGCTTCAGAAGTCCTTTATTAACCCCCCAGAGCTATGTGGAGTACATTTATGATAGATGGATGCACTTTCTTGAACTTGAAACTTTACATAACTTGAAAGCAATGGATTATCACTTTGCGGTTCACTTTTTGTGTGCCAAACAATGTTTGCACGTACGTAAGTGTGCATTCATGTGTCAGCACGCTTGTATTAGGTCTTAGGTGTATATTTATTTATATGTATGCAAGCATGTGCATTCTTGTAGGGGGTGACAGGGCAGAGCTCCAGATTCCCAAGGGCAACAGTGGAGACCCTCTCCCTGCCCTCGCTCATCGATCAGCAGTAATCCGAACCCAATGGCCCACAACGGACTAAAGTGCAGATAGCACAGGCGAGATGGAGACGGAGTGATACAGCCATGTATTATTAATGACTCCAACTAATGACTGTGGAGGCCTTCTGGGGCCCAAGATGATGCAGATTGCATGGGGTGGAGTTAGAGCTGATAAACAAGGAGGACTGGAGAAGAGTTATTGTTTTGAGTAGAGAGCGGCAGTCTGTTATGACATTATAATGGTTATAATGGGAATGCTTGGAACAGGCTGCATATTTAGCCAGAATCTACTTTGCAGCAGAAACGAACGGCTTGTAAATCAGCTGATTTGCAGCACTCCGGGGAAAGAGGGAGTGTGGGTGGGCTCTCTCATTTGTCATTGTCATATAGTGTGGCCTAGAAGCAATTTCGATAAGAACAAAGAGGCAAAACACACACAGGCACATAATCTTGCAACACAAAACACACTAATGCAAATTGTCACAATCACACTTTGCAATGCATATCCTATAACATTTTTGGGATAAATTCCCTGAAAAGTCCTTTGCTGGGACAGTTGGCACTTTTAAAATATTAATGGGTTATTTGATAGCATGCTGGTGTTTCGAAGTCACTTTGTCCGATGTTGATCTCACAACCCATGATGCCCCTCTGCCAAACTCTTCACAACTATTGAAATGGTCCCACAAATTACACTTTCTTTTTTTTTGGTGTATTAGTTGTATTAATGCATCCATCACTACTGCTATTCCTAAAACTGTTAAAAGTTTTAGGGCTGTTTTACTGCATTTTGGTCACAATTTTACAATTTTTTTTGTATTTTGTTTTGTGCGATTTTTGTTTTGTTTTGATTTTGGCTAAAACAATTAAAGAAACAATTTAACTCATGTGTTTTGTTTTGTTTTAATTTAATTTAAAATTGTATTTTATTTTGATTGATTGATTTATATTTATTTTGAGTTTGTGCCCTCCATGATTTATTGTTTTGCTTTGCTCTGTTTATTTATTACACAGACAATACACTTTCAATATTTGAATAAGCATTATTCTTAGACTCAGACTTGTTACTTATTTATTTTCACACAGCGGTTGCACTGAAACACAAGGGAAATTGGTTTTTGTGGGTATTCCGGGTATGTGAGATTGTGAGATCTGGTAATATCTCTCTAATAGTGCTCTTTCTCTTTGTAAATGTGTGTGTGTGTGTGTGTGTGAACACAGGGAGGCCATCAACAGGTTGTGTGAAGCTGTACCTGGAGGAAAAGCTGCCTGGAAGAGGAAAGTAAGAGCAAATTGCATTTTTTCTTTTATTAAGCACAAATCAAAGGAAATGTGGTGATATCCAAATGCTTGTTTTGCTGCCCATTTTAGACCACCAACAAAACCCTCCAGTCTATCATGGGGAAGAGTAACCTACGTTTCGCTGGAATGAGCATCGGCGTCAACATCTCCATTGATGGCTTGAGTCTACTCGTCCCCACCACGCGACAGGTCGGCCCACTAGCTCCTTTCACATAGGATAACCCATCAAATCATAGCAGCCTCACCCTCAACCGATTTATCATAACATTATCATTCCTATACGGTGTTAGGAAGTTATAGTAACTCTACAAAACTACATTTTTTAGTAGCATGACTGCAGCTTTACAAATGATCAATGATATAATAAGCAAACATTTCTAAACTCCCTTTTCTCACTTGTGTAGTTTTGGAAAGTTTGATTCATTTTTAGTGAATCAGTTCATTTGATGATTCATGCAAATGAACAGATTCAGATTTGTTTCAAGTTCCTGTACAGTACTGTAGTAGAGTTATGCTATTCTTTTCTATGTTTTGACTTAAAGGATTAGTTCACTTCAGAATTAAAATTTCCTGATAATTTACTCACCCCCATGTCATCCAAGATGTTTATCGCTTTCTTACTTCAGTTGAAAAGAGATTAGTTTTTTTGAGGAAAACATTCCAGGATTTTTCTCCATATAGGAATAAGGGTCTTATCTAGCGAAACGATCGGTCATTTTCTAAAAAAAAATATATATATACTTTTTAACCACAAATGCTCGTCTTGGACTAGCTCTGCGATGTGCCACACATTATGTAATCACGTTGGAAAGGTCATGCGTAGTAGGCGTAAGTATCAAGCAAGTGTTTAAAAAGCGAACGTGCAAAGATTAAACCAGATTAAGCCTTTTACAAAAAAAATAAAAAAGTAAAACAACGATGTCAGACGATTTTGAAGTTAAAGGAGAAAATGAGATAGAGTGTTTCGCCCTACCGCGGTACTTCCACCTACATCACGCATGACCTTTCCAACGTGATTACGAAATGCATGGCGCAGAGCAGAGCAGTGCAAGACAAGCATTTGTGGTTAAAAAGAATATAATTTATTTTAATTTTTTTAACGAAAATGGCCGATCGTTTCACTAGATAAGACCCTTATTCCTCGTCTGGGATCGTGTAGAGCCATTTGAAGCTGCACTGAAACTGTAATTTGGACCTTCAACCCTTTGAACCTGTTGAAGTCCACATTATAGAGAAATCCTGGAATGTTTTTATCAAGACATAAAGACATAAACATCTTGGATAACATGGGGGTGAGTAAATTATCAGGAAATTTTAATTCTGACGTGTACTAATCCTTTAATTAGGATGTTTTCAAGTTTTCCAAGTTATAAATTTGTCAAAGTCTGACTAATTGAGTTAATTCATCAAAACTTTTTTTTGTGCCAGAAAATTAGGGCTCTGATTAAATTATAAATGATATAATTGGATAGAAATTTATTTAAATAGATACTGTACCTTTAAGCTTTGCATACTTTCCCCTGACACTGTTTGTTTTTATTTTATTTTAATTTTTAATTTTAATTTAATTTTTAATACTAATAAGTGCTGACTATTTGAATTGATGCAGACATCACACTTTCTCATTTTCATCTCTTTATGTAGGTGATTGCCCATCACCCCATGCAGTCCATATCTTTCGCCTCTGGTGGAGACTCGGTAAGACCTCTAAATTACGTTTACTGTTTCAGGCCTCTTCTTTCAGCTCGTATCATTTCTCTCTCCATTAAAAATTGCCACTTGATTCTGACTCTGATTTCTTCATGCGTTGCAGGATACACCCGATTACGTCGCCTATGTGGCCAAAGACCCTGTCAATCAAAGAGGTATTTTTATTTGTTTTATATTATACATTTTTTTTTAATATTTTATTTCTTTTATATTTCATTTTATTTTGTAGGCCAATTATGCAGTTATATGTTAGTTATATGTTGAGCTATGGTGCTTGTTTGGGAGATACGGGTTTGACTCTTGCTCGCGTCGTGTCCCCAGTTACATTACCCCATTGATTTTCCTTCACCTTTGTTTGTCTCTCTGATTATTTTGGCTAGATTTCGCACATATGCATATTGTTACCTTGTTCTCATCTCTCTAGCGTGTCACATCCTGGAGTGCTCTGATGGTCTTGCCCAGAATGTGATCAGTACCATCGGCCAGGCCTTCGAACTGCAGTTCAAACAGTATCTACACAGCCCACCCAAAGCCATTCCCACCATGGAACGGTGAGATTCACATAATTTCCCTTGAACCATAGGCCTATTGTTTGTTTGGGCTTCTAGATGCTTCAAAACATGGAAATGACAGTAGTTCCTCCATCATTTTACCTGCAGTCAAGCTTCAGCTCTGAACAGTTTTCACAAGGTTGAAACAGAATACGCACGGCTTGTGTTTCATATAGCAATCCTGTTTTGATTGCAGGCCGTTATTTAAAGCTAAATTTATTTAAGGGGCTCTCAGAAACCACAAGACTGCTCAGTGTCACATCAGTAATGGATCATTTCTTTCAGTTTGTTCTGTTTTAAATCATTGTTGTTACATGCATTTTCTTGTCTTTAATATAAGCTGTGAGCGGTCTACTTCCCGACATAGACAGGATCCTACTGTAACTGAAATGGAACTGATGTCACTCATGTGAACCGCTCTACATAGAAAACAGCTCTGTGTGTTGCTAGCACGTTGCTAAGCTAACAACATGAAACTCTAAAGGTGCAATCACATGAGTGAAATTTTGCTAGAAAAAATGTACACTACTCACACAGAAGTCATTTCCAAATTCACGTGATCAACTTGAACCCGTTGCGAAATTTGCGTTACTATTAAAAATGATTTATTTATCAATATTAATATTATTTAAAATAGTAATTTGTAAGTTTATTCTACTAAAGTGTTTTTTATTGGTACATTTCATTACTGAATGGACACATATTTATGATTTATATATTTAGATTGAATTAAACATATAATTACCTTTTCACTGATCTCAAATATGTTAACGCGCAAACATGCTTATTTAATGTTTAGGACTATACGAACAGAAGAGTCGGCGTGGGGGGATGACGAGGAATCGTCTGAGCACGATTACTACAACAGCATCCCAGGGAAGGAGCCTCCTCTTGGGGGAGTGGTGGACTCTAGGCTCAGGCCTCCTGCGGGCCTACTGGGTCACGTCCATACACAACCACAGAGCAAAACCGCTCAGGTAAAATAATAGACTTTATTTTAAATGGATGTGGATTTTTGGTCACACTTTAGATTAGGATCCAATTCTCACAACAAACTAACTATTAACTATGACTTTTGCCTCAATGAACTTCTAATCACTGCTTATTAATAGTTAGTAAGGTAGTTGTTAAGTTTTGGTTTTTGGTAGGAATTGGGTATTTAGATTATGGTCAAGTAGAATAAGGCATTGCTTTACAAGTGCTAATAAACAGCCAATATCCTAGTAATATGCATGCTAATAAGCAACTAGTTAGTGAGAATTGGACCCTAAACTAAAGTGTTACCGGACACTTTTTTATTGCTGCCTTGATTTGTTTTGTGATCAGCATGACGTTTGTGGTTTGTGGAGAGAATTGGCCTTTTTAAATAAACGTCCACTTCCGTGAGTGGTATTAGCATAAAGCTAATTGTGTCAGGCAAATAGCTGTTTGTCAGTACAGCACATTCAGTAATGAAAGCTGAAAGCCCATATGCTATTTGCAAGAAATTTTTCATTTATCAATGATTATTTCTAAACTTACTTAACCTTTCGAAACCTTTGACCTCTTTAACCAGCCCTGTCAAACCATCCATCATAATTTGCTTTAAGTACCTCTTATTTGTTTTTTTCCAGTTAAAATATATAAACACAAATTAATATATATATATTTTATAATGTATTATACATTTTTATTTTTTATATTATAAATAATAAAAAATTCAAATTCTAAAATAAAACAATTACTNNNTCAGACGGGGTCACCGGCCAAAAGAGATGCTTGCAGCCTCCCTGCCGCCCACTTGTGTTACGAAGTGCACTGGGACACAGAGAACAACAGCAGCTCAAGTGAGACGCCTGGTGGCTAATTAGCAGTATTATGTAACTCCTGTGACGTTTTGTAGATTTTTGTTGCTTTTCAACATATTAAAGGTGCTAGAAGTGATTTCTGAGCCACTTACAAAGTCTGATATTCCACTTTTTTTCCCTTCTAACTGTGATGTCATTTAGTAAACATTTTATTTTCTTTCGACCTCTTCTGTAGGCTTGACTTCCGATGGTTACCTACGAGCAGACGGTCGTCCTCACGGCAGCCGCGATTACGAGGAACACCTGTACGTAAACACTCAGAATCTGGACAACATGGAGGCTTCAATGGACGCCCAAGGAGGACGCAGACCCGAGAGCCCGAAAAAAGATATTTTTGATATGAGTGAGTCCACTGCAAATGACTGAACTTGATTTATCTTAAGAAGAGTAATGCGTAAAACTAATTTCATCCTACAAAATGTACTGTTCTTGACCTCACAGGGCCATTTGAGGATGCTCTCCGTCTACATGAGGCCAGTGGAGTTTGCGTACTGGAGGACAAGTGGCCGAGTCCCCCGAGACGCCGGGCCCCCGTCGCACCCACAGAAGACCAGCTCCGGCGGGAGATGTGGTACCACGGCCGCATGAGCCGCAGGGACGCAGAGAATCTGCTGGGCCGAGATGGAGATTTCCTGGTGCGGGACAGCGCCACTAACCCTGGCCAATATGTGCTGACTGGGATGCAGTGTGGGCTTCCCAAACATCTGCTGCTGGTGGATCCAGAAGGAGTGGTCAGTGACGCTTTAGGCTCACTTTTAGGGTGGTTTCATACTAATCAAACTTTGGACCATCAAACCAGTTGTGAAAACACTCTTAAACCACATCAGTTTACATTTTCCTTATATGTTTTAATTTTCTTTTTCCATTAGGTTCGGACTAAAGACATGCTTTTTGAGAGCATCAGTCACCTGATCAACTACCACCTGTCGAACAAGCTGCCAATTGTTGCAGCGGAGAGTGAGTTACACCTCCAGCAGGTGGTCTGCAGAAAGCACTGACCTCCATTTGAAGCCCATATACATGGTGAGAGGTTTGCGACATGTTTCTACAGATGATCAAAGCTTTTTGGTTAGGCAATTCACAGATTTTGAATTGTGTTTTTTCAGGGTGCAAGGCCGTCCCCTGTGCCGCCAATTTGAGGCCCCACACTATTGCCTTAAACACAGACTTTGAGCTTCCACTGGGACTTGTGGGATATCCCCGTTCCTTAGGCACTGACCACAAACAGCTTTCAGCATGCCTTGTTCAATCGACCCCTTCTTCAACAGAGAAGACCCCAACTGAGAGTTTGGTGTTGGGAAATAAAGTGCTTGTGAACACTGAGTTTCCCAACAGACTGTTCTTGTTCCTGTCAGAAATGTGAACTCATGAGAAACACATGAGACAAACCGTCTTATTCCCTTCCTTTACATCTGTACGAGCGTTCGTCGTCCTTTCTTAATGTATTCGGCTGATCTTTTCTGAGGGTCACCTCTGAAACTCTGGACATCAGTGTGTTGTTGTGCTTACCAATGGTTTGCTCTCAGGATGCAGTATTTGTTAAGGACATTGTGTAAAGCTCATAAGCTCAGTCGCTCTAATGCAGTCGTATCAAATGCACATGTTTAATTTATGAACTCAGGACCAAACGTTTGGGTCATGCTCGTGTGATATTGCCTGTTTTTAAACAATAGTGTTCCAGACATGAATTATACTTCACAATTACACATTTTGCATTTCTCTTTTGTGTTTAGTCACATCAACAAATGCCCACAATGTGCAGAGTTTCATTTAAAGGTGCATTTGGTAGTTTCTTTGATGAAGAGTCATTTGATTGGTGTACACTTACATGAGAAGACTGAAGGAATTCACACGAAAGGCGAAAGATTTCCCTGCGCAGATTTTGCAGCAGGTTGAAGTTGGCCATGTAGATTCATTCACCGCATTGACGAACAGAAAATGATTTGTTTTGAAAATGATTCGGTGTGAGCTGCGCTTCGTTCATTTTGCTGATATTTTGAAAATGTGACCGCATCTACTACTCAATGGTTTGCGACTCAAAACTAGCCTAATGGCGTTTCAAGGGGGGTCCCCCAGTAAAAATGAAGTTTCAGGGGGTAAAATCCACGTTTTTGGCAGGGTTCAACCCCTGGTAAACTTGGTCATGCTATTTGGGTTCGTTTTAGCCCGCGGACATGAAAAAAAACCCCGTGGCAACAGTGTAAAAGTAGCCCAATTCCACAGGAAAACTGCGGCCTTGGCAACACTGGATATAACGTTACTAATAGCGGTGTAGTTCGGTGAAGTGATTAACGAAAATTTGACAATGAAACACTTATTATCAGTGGGAAAAAATGGGAGAATCACTACCTTATGGCTGAAGATGCAGAAAAAAAAAGAGTAAATATTGGTACGACATACATAAGTTGAAAAGATTTGGTGATGAGAAAATCCTGAGTAGTGATACCCAAGTTGCTTGTTTACTCTGTGTAAACCATTCACTAGTATCAGTGTAATTTACACATAAAACATGGCAGTGCAGCGTTTAAAATACACAAAGACCAGGGATGTTAATGTTAACCCTGAACTACTGAATGCACCTCAGTATATATTGTTTTTTTGTTTATATGGACATATAAGTCATCCACAAACTTTTTTCATACATTCCTAAAAATATTTTGTAATGTGAAACCATCTTATTTCAATGTAAAAGCTGCTTTCTGGAGAAATGTAGTCGGTATAAAATTGAAACCTGCCTTTATAAATGTCCAAATATTCTTGTTATATAAAATGAAGTGTTTGGCTCACTACAGTGTATTAAGAACCACATTTTCTTTATCCAAAAAGAAGATTCCAGTGCCTTAAAAGTATTTACTTTTTATTTCAAAAACATCCTTCCGCTTACTTAGGTTGTATACTTCCTTTCTGCATTCCAGTTTCAGTTATAAAGCTCTTGCATACAGTATGTCAGAGGCATAATTCGGAATAGTATACTAGCACACTACTATTTCAGCCATATATAGATGCGGCAGAAACAGTTTTTAGGGTTTAGCTAGTTAATATATTTCAGTTAGCGCCTGCTGATATATGCTGTAGCGACACCATTTGGGTTAAAAAAACATTTTTAACCACTGACAAACATTTAAAAGTAGCTACAAGTTTTTGCAAGCAACATATTGGCCTAAATCACAAATATTTCAAAACATACAGGACTCCTGCGCCAGCCGTGCAACTGACATTGAGATAAATGGGACTGCTAACGGCTAGCTTCCTCCAGGTATAATAGACCTCATTGCCAACACCAAAAACCACTTGCTTTACTTTCTCAGGATGTTGTTTCTCTATGCTGTGTCCCTTTATGATCTTAAAGCATTCTCAATAAAACTGAACAGGAAGGGAAAACTATAAGAAAATGTTTGGTTTATTTTTAAAGGAAAGGTACTCCCAAAAATGAATGTCATCATTTAAGAGATGTGTCTAAATGTCCATACTTTTTGGGAGCTTAGCATTGTATACTGTTCAAAAGTGTTTGATCGGTAAGATTTTTTTAATGGTTTTGAAAGAAGCCTCTTATGCTCAATAAGGCTGCATTTATTTGATCAAAAATACAGTAAAAACAGTAATAGTGTGAAATTTTCTATTTGAATATTTTTTTTTAATATAATTTGCTGTAAAGCTGAATTTTCAGCATCATTACTCCAGGCAGTTTCACATGATCCTTCAGAAATCATTCTGTGTTGATTTCCTGCTTAAGAAACATTTCTTAGTATTATCAAAATTGAAAACAGTTGTGGTGCTTAATATTTTTGTAGAATATTTTTGTTGATTTTTTAACATTATGTCTTCACTTTTGATCAATTGAATGCATCCTTGTTAAATAAAAGTATTCTTTTTTTTTTTAAATATATTTTTGAATGGTAGAAGTGAATCACCATCCACTTTCATGTTATGGAAAAGAGCAGCTTGGACATTGTGCAAAGCACCTCCTTTGATTTTTAACAAGAAAAATTATACTGGTTTGAATGACGAAATAATGATCAAATTATTAATTATTATGTGAAATATTCCTCTGATAAAAAAAAAAAAAAGGAAAAGAAACCCGTATTAACAGACGTGCTCAGAGGTGAAAACATAAAAGTGAAGTGAAGTGACATGTGGCCAAGTATGGTGACCCATACTCGGAATTTGTGCTCTGCATTTAACCCATCCAAGTGCACACACACAGCAGTGAACACACACACCGTGAACACACACCCGGAGCAGTTGGGGGTACGGTGCCTTGCTCAAGGGTCTCACCTCAGTCGTGGTATTGAGGGTGGGGAGAGCGCTGGACATTCACTCCCCTCACCAACAATCCCTGCCGGACCTGAGATTCGAACCCATGACCTTTGGGTTACAAGTCCGACTCTCTATCCATTAGGCCACGACTGCCCCTAAATAACAGGCACGCCTGAAACTGACAGATTGCCTGTGGTTTGCTACACAACTTTTTAACACCACGGAAATTCATTATAACGTTCTATTACCCACAAATTAACACATGACATATGGTATTGTAAGAGGCCTGCAATGAAAGTGTCAACCGCAGAGTTGCAAAGAAAGACGAGCAGCGTTTCTCAGTGTTTATTGAAACATGGTACAAAATTATCAGTGTTCTCCCTCATAAATCATCACATACAGGAAATATAATAATCTCTGTCATGTTCCAAAACTATATCTTCTCATTCACAGTTTCAGTGCCTCTCTGTGATGGTGTACAGTGCTGATATGCTTCGGCTCAAGGGTATGTATAGCATTCACCTGAAATCTGTGTATTGATGTCAGTTAAAAAGCATTAATTTTGACCTTTCTGTGTCATACGGAGGATTTGGAGCAAAAGCGCCTGAACTTCTTCATCCATCCGACCCTGTTAAGTCAAAAACAGTTGCATAGGTTAGAGTAATATAAGACAAAAGATGTTCCTGTAGAAGTAAGGTTGGGTTTATGGGTCTCACCTGTACAGCAGCTAATAGATGAGAACGATATATTGAAATGACAGCCTTGTGTTTGCGCTCCCATTCCTGAGCACAAGAAGAAAGCAAAGACTTTGAGAATTTGAAGAGTTAACTCTCTTGAAGAGGCCATATTATGCCTTTTTTTTTACAAAGTCTTGATTAGATTTTCATGCTTGAATGTTCAAAAAACACATTATTTTTCATTGTTGCAGCACCTCTCTTTCTAGCCTGTCAGTAACACTCTCTTTAGTTCCGGACTCTATGAAGCCCCTCGCTCTGGAAAGAGCAATGTACTCTGACTGGTTGGCTGGACCAGTGTGCTGTGATTGGTCAACCGCTTTGAGCATCTTTTGGAAATGTCACACCCCTTTCCATAATCGCAAGTTTCAACACACTAATAACGAACCAACCAGGCCTTGCCCCTTTTCACGTATGCTTTGGGCGGGAATTATTTAAATGAGGAATATTGTTTGTTACGTGTTCGTTCCCGGAAGAAAACTCAAGACTAGAATCGAAGCATTTCAGGGAGTTCAGAAACAGTGTGCACTGATATCGAGAATAACTCCCTTTGGAGAGGACCAACACCAACAGACGTAGACGGGTAACACACTGATAGGGCAAAACCCTGTTGGTGCAGTGTGAATTGGCCTTTATAATGGAAAAAGGTTCTTTTGATTATTAAAATGTTCTTCACACTAAGAAAAAAATGGTTATTTTAAGAACTGTTTACTGAAAGTTTCTTTGGGGAACCCAAAGTGGTACTTCTATGGCTTTACTGCGAAAAACCCTTTTTGGAACCTTTATATTTTGAGTGTATTGTATGGCTGATAAAGGGAGGATCACGTAATGTTTACAGTACCTGGAGTTGCTGTGTTAGTGTGGTGACACGGTTCTGCAGTGCCAGCTGTTGTCCAGGTATCCCTGAGGATGGTGGAGATGAAGAACGTCCCAACGGGGGAGTCAAAGCCCCCAGAGCCTCCTTCAGACGAAACACTTCCTTAGACAGCTCTGTGATCTGCAGGGAGATGTTAAGAAAGAGGAAAAAGAAAGAATCAAATCTCCATATCATGGTTTTTGCATCTGGATCAGGGTTAGAAATTAATAAGGTGTCAGGGCAAAAGATGTCACTGAAAGTTAGCTATAGGCACAAAAATAAAAATTTCCCTTTTCCTTATTTGTTTTACGGAACACATATTTGATTTGATAGATAATTTTAATATTTTTATACAGTCAGTACCTGTCTTCAAATGTGAATCTTTCTGCATTTGTAAAGGCCTGCTCATAAGAACGATAACCATATTAGCTTCCACACCAACCCACGATAGTGTTCTGTTTATTATAAGCATGCGCTGCAGTTATGTCGTCTGCCGCTTTAAATGCTTGAGATCTTTAAAGTCAGGTTGATTCTGATCGGCTTTCAGTGTTTATATCGTTCATCAGCTGGAAAAAATCATTCTGAAAGGGATTCCAACAATATCGTTCCTCTTAATGGTTGTGTTGTGGACCTATTCTCATAGAATTCAAATGATAATTATAACTGTATACAGTTATAGTTATTGGCTTTTTGGTGGCGAAAAGTGGCTATATAGTCAATCAATCTTACACTAACCTATTTGTTCGAAACACTGATTCGTGACTCATTTGCTCAATTAATTTATTCAAACACACTAATTCATTCAGGAATTAAACTCTTTATAAGTGAGTCATTGAATCATTTACTTAACCAATTCATTCAATACCAGGGATTTATTCAGTGAGTGTGTGTGCTGCTCGCTACTTTCAGTGGTGGAGCAAAACCATACAATGCCAGTATTGTGTCTAAAATGTAAGTTACTCAATATTAACTTATTATTTATTTAACTTTTACTGTTTATAAAAGCTATTTCACACTCACAATCATGTCATTGGTCTGGTCTAAAGTCTAAAGTGGTCTTTAGGTGCAATTTGCTTGTCTGATTAGTGGATTTTTTTTTTTGCAGAATCATGGGAAATGTAGTCTTTCACCAGGAATTAAACTGTTGACCAGGATTATTAAAAAATTATCAATTGAAATAATGTGGGCACAAAAGCTTATACCATCAATCAACCTTGTAGCTCACAACAGGTCTGTCTTTAAAGGGTTAGTTCACCCAAAAATGAAAATTCTGTCATTAATTATGTGAGCCGGCGTAAACACGGAAATGCTGGACTTAAACAACGCATGAGAATGACGCAGAAGAGAAGAAATAAAGTCGTTATTTTTGTTTCGTTTTTGCGCACAAAAAGTATTCTTGTCGCTTCATAACATTAAGGTTGAACCACTGTAGCCACGTCGACGGTTTTAACGATGTCTTTAGTACCTTTCTGGAACTTGAAAGCGGTGGTTAAATTGTTGTCTATTGAGGAGTCAGAGAGCTCTCAGATTTCATAAAAAATATCTTAATTTGTGTTCTGAAGATGAAAGAAGGTCTTGCAGGTGTGGAATCTATTCCCTTATGGAGACTTTTTCTCCCCCACACCTTGCGGTCTTTCTCCTTGACGAGCCCCTGCGAGTCCTGGATGTCCTGATGCAGCTGTTGGATGTGGGTGGACTCAGCCTGAAGATCCGCCAGCTGCTTTTTAACCGTCTCCAGCTGAGATTCAGCCACCTGACGCTCGCTCTTATTAAATAAAGCATCCCGCTGCACCTGGAACACCTGCGCAGGGAGACTTTTTTTAAATAAAATTTGGCTCAATTTTGAGATATGTGCAAACAGGTGGAGTGTAAACTGTCATAAACAACATCAAGGACAACATAAATACACACCTCAGTGCAGGTCTTCTCATGCTTGCGTGCTAGATCAGCCAACTGGGCCGTCAGTGTGTTGATCTCAGCCTGTAGGGAGAGTCTTTGGGCCTCGTGGTCTTCTTTGGACACAAGTCCCTGTTCTAAAGCTTTCTGTGATCGCAGCTCTTTTAATTCTGTCTCTCTCTCGCTCAGAGACTCCTGCGCCGCTGTTGCACTCTGCCGACTCTCCTCTAGAGAGCGCTCTAGCTCTGCCTGAAGTGAGGAAGAATCAAGCTAAGTATGCCATAGTACACTCTTAAACATAAATGTTACAAAATGGGGGTTTCACAGTAATGCCATAGAAGAACCATTTTGGGTTCCCCAAAGAAACTTAATTCATTACTTACTGAATTCAAAAACTGTATTTATTTCATACATTTTATGTATTTCTGCCACATATTCTCATTATGTTGCAAATGAAATGTATTCTTGATTATTAAAAGTTATTTTGCATTCCAGTCAATGTTAAAAAATCATGGCAGTATTTACTTCCTGGTAATTTACCATACTGTATTTTACACTTCACATTTTGGCAAATGTAGCAGGTCATTCTGGTATTCTGTGCATACAGAAAATTCACATACTCTTCACAATATACATACATAAACAAAACTGCATTTCACTGCCATTCACAACCCCTCCCATGGCCTCATGGGAAAGAAGCTGTTCATCAGATTTGCACTTCAGAATCTTGCCAATAGTAGGAACTTGTCACCTACTGTTTTATGAATTTGGAATTACTACTACATGTATTTATTTATTTTATTTTTAATTTAATTTAATTTTTTTGCCTACTATTCACTAAGGAAATAGGTTTATTTGGATGCAGGGATAGCCATTTTCATTTTAGTTGCTTTGAGAAATCTACTTTACTTTAGTGAATCAATTCGAACAGATGAGTATTTTGTGAATCATTTTAAGTGCATCATTCAAAAGAGCCGATTCCAAAGAACAAATCATTTGTTGACAATGCAACATTTTATCATCTTGTATAACTCACCTTGACTTTATCATGTTCTTCCTTACTAACTGAGTCTTTCTGCAGAGCCTGCAGCTTGGATTCCAGTCTGGTGAGTTCAGTTTGAGCATGCTCACGCAGTGCCCTCTCTGCTTGCAGCTCTTTCTCTGTTTGAGCTAGCTGCTGGGCTACAGCGGACAGCGCCTCCTGGTGTTTCACAAGTGATATTGCATCTCTCAGATGTCGTGCATCCTGAGCCCGGCTCTCTCTCTCAGCACACAGGCTGTCCAGAGCTTGTGCTGCCTCTTGCCTCGCAACTTCCAGCTCCTCCTGTATCGCCTCCAAGGTCCGTCCACCCGGCGACAGATGCAGGGAGTGCTCTGATTGGTCAAAAAAATAATATTTAAAGGCTAGAATCAAATGGTTAGTTCAGAAAGTCTCGGAGGGACAACAGGTGCACTCACCAGAAGCAATGGAAACCTCTGAGCTTTCAGACGGGTCCTCGTCCTCCTCATTTTCGTCTATGCGGGATGGGGGGCGGAGCCTTTCCAGCTCCAGCAAGGCCTGGTTGAGTCGTGTAGCCACTTCGGCTCGTTCTTGAGCTAGCTGGTTAATCTGAAGACCCAAAGTGACCTGAACCTCCTCAAAACGACCTCGAGGAACGCTCTCCTTCAACTCCCTCTCAAGTTCTTCCACCCGTGCCTGCAACCCGTTCACCGGCGCTCCCTCGCCCTCCTCGCGCCCTGCCGTTTTGCTTCGCTCCAGGGATTTTTCCAACTCTTCCACCTGCTTTTTGAGACTTACAGCTGTCTCGTTCTCCTGCTCTCCCTCTTTCCTTTTCTCTCTATGCTGCAGATCTGCCTCAAGTTCCTTTACCCTCTCGTTCAGCTGTTGGATGATGTCGTTGTCACCTTCACTAAGCCCCTCCCCATCTTTCTTTTTGCTGGCTAACTCCGCCTCCAGCTCTTGCACCCTCGCTCTCAGCTGCTGGGTTTCCAAATTTGCCGCTTTCTCGGGGGCCTCAGAGCCCCCTTCAGGCTTCTCTCCTGCGTCCTCCACGGAGTAGACCCCCAAACGCATCTGTTCTTTGAGTTCTTCTAACTCAGCCTGGGCTTGCACCAGCTGTTCCTCCAGCACTTTTTGATGTTTCTGCTCTTTCTCCTCAGATCTGAGAAGGAAAGCACACATTTTAATAACTTGACAGGATTCATATGTGCATGAGTGATGGATATTAGTAAGTGAAAGATGCACTATCTACCAACAACATCCATGTCATTGGTCATTTTTCTCAAATACAAACTTTTAATTTTTGAGAAAACACTGTAAAATAAGTGTTCACTTAAATTCAGCAATTTTGTCTTTAAATTCATCTTGTTTGTCATTATTAAATCGGCCACCCTGCTCTCTAGATATCACGATCCACCTTTTTTTTGCAATGCGGAAGTAAGCCGTTTTCTTTAAATTTGCAAGACTTCCCATTTATTTGTCACTATAGGGAAATAATAATTAGAAGAATAAAGTGCAGTAAACAGTAAAACTATTTGCGCTACAAACCACTGAGTTTATACGGAGCCCCGGGCATGACATGCAGGGAAAAAATCGTGGCTAAATCGTGCACACGATTTAGTAAATTGAGGAAACGAATTAGTAAATCGTGCGCACAATTTAATTTTTTTTCTTGCATGTCATGTGCGGGGCTCCGTAAGTTTATTATTATGATAATGAATTTAAAATTATATAATAACACATTAAAACAGCTCAAGCACCATGATGAACTATTTTTAGACAGGTAAAATAACTGGAAGCGAATGACACCGAAAGCCTTGCACATTCAAGTTACACAAATAAGGTGGATAACATCCAGTTAAGAAACAAGGAACATATTAATGACACTGCAACTAAGCAATGCTCTAAAAATTTCATCTCCCAGATGAAAATGAACACATTGAATGGGTGTCTTGGCGACACATACAGTGTGTGCTATTTACATTTACATTTATGCATTTGGCAGACGCTTTTATCCAAAGCGACTTACATTGCATTATACTATACATTTGTATCTGAGTATTTGTGAATAGATTACCGGAATCTGAAATCATCTGAATCATAATCAAGAAAAACTGACTTCATTTTAACTACATTACCCAGGATCCTCTGCAATGCTTGAGGCTTCAGTCGAAGCCTGGGCTCTGGAGTATTTCTCCTGTAGTTCCTCAAACTCTTTCCTCAGAGATTCATACTGAGCCGTAGGAACAAAATCTGGACCCGAGCTCTGCATATCCGTGTCATCCTTCTCAAACATCTCCAGCATCTGCAAACAACAACAAAATGGAAATTTTTTATAGATTTTTTCCCCTCTGAATACTGTAATAATATATTTACTGGTTTTCTCTTTAAAGTCAGCCCATGCAGTTGCCATATGTTGCCTCAGCCATTACCCTCATAGAGTTCTTTGATCTGTTTGTTTAACCCTGGACTTCAGTGAAATACAACCCAGTTTTTGAGAACTCTTGCAAACATTAGTTCATGTCAAACATGCAGTTATAAGTGTAAAAATTCGACTAAGCTCATTTGCATGAGAAAACATGAGCTTGCCACATGCTCCCCAAACATTTCCCAAAAGGGCTTTGTAAGTGGAATGCCATATTAGCGCTTAGCATTACATGCCATGCTATTTTTATCAGAACAGGCTACAGTTCCACACTGATCTGATTAGTGCTATTATAATGTCAGCTGTGTTTTAGCTTTATCTTTAGACCATGAAACATATGATTAAATTGGGAAGTATGTGTCAAAGTGTAACACCATCTCTATTTGGTTTGATCTGAATATCAAGAAATCTGTCAATTTTAATTCTTCATTTTATTTTAGATTTTTTTTTTGCTTTGTGACCTTTTTTGTTACAATTAAGCACATTTCTTACTCAATTCTCAATACT
>RJVU01053127.1:6363669-6375137 GCA_003731715.1 Anabarilius grahami | reverse complement strand
ATTAGCATTGAGAATCACCACTGAGAATAATAATTACAAAAAATACAAAAGTAAAATGTCTAGGTGCACTGCATTACTCTAATATGCAATACACCAGCAACTTATGTTATATGTTAAATATGTTTAACAATATGTTAAAATATGCTGATCTAACGTTAATAAATGACCTATATATACAGCATCAGGTTGAAGTGTTTTCCTTTAAATCTCTAAATCTAGCTGTGATGCTTTAAGAAGCAGGTCAGGTGCAGTATGTGGTTAGTGCATATATGTCTGTTTTTATCTTGCCCATCTGAACAACCTTTAAAAGGCTGCTAAAAAACACACAATGAGGTCAGCGTTCTATATATGTTTGTGTGTGTGTGTGTGTGTGTGTGTGTGCATGCCTGTGATTTTAGTGCTTTTGTCTGCATGTACGTGTTTAAAGGAGAGAGGCTCCACCTGCACTTTGAGAACCAGTTCAGCATTCTGGGATGTCAGTTCCTCCACTTTTCTACGAAGCTGCTCCACCATGGCAGGATTCCCCTGAGAGGCGCCCTCATCCCGGTCAGCCGGCGAATCAGCATCTAGTCCTCGTGATCGCCTAGACAGCAACTTCTCTGCTCCTGATGACATATATATATATATAAGAATGCTCATTAATGTCAACTTATTATGGGATGTGACCCCTATCAGGGTCTTTCCATCCAAACTACAGTACTTTTTCCTTACTGATGTTCATTGATTTTGATGTATCAGGAAGTGTTCTTGGCTTACCTGGGAAGTCCAGCATGTCATCTGAGTCCTCCGCGTCTTCCGAGTCACAGGTCACACCGCTCACCTGGGCCGCTCTCAACTCCTCCAGATCGGCCAGCAGCCGATCACGCTCTGCCTCAGCCTCGTTCAGACGCTCTCTTAGAGAGTTTAGCTGAAGAACAATTGTGATTACTGCTATAAAGTGACAAAATCTCATTTAAACTGTATTCAAATCTAGGTTGCAAAAATTGCAAACATCATAGAAAATGAATGTTTTGATTTATTGGGGGGACTCCTGAGGTTGACAATCAGCATTTTCTGAAAGGTAAAGCATCACCTTTAAATGAAATGTGACTTTTCAAGGGTTTCAAATCTCATTTTGTTCCCTGTCAGTGCCAATAAGTTTATTATATTTAAAGAAGTGCAGTACCTCCTCCAGGGCAGTGGTGGCGCTACTCTGCTGCTGCTCCAGAACCTTAATTTTCTGCAGCAGGCGACCTCTCTCCAGCCTGAGCTTACGAATCTCTTCAAAGACCTCCTCATCCTCTGTCTGACACACAAACACACAATGCAATTCATTTTGAGGAATACTGAATCTGTTTTTGTGTAAGTGAGATGAGTAAATGCTCACATTTAGACTAGAACCACAATAACCATCATGTTTACACAGCGCCTCTGCACAAGATGTCAGTTAATAAATGGGAGAACAAAGTAACTTGCCTTACTTATTTGAAAAAGTAACTCAGATACTTTGTTGTAAAAATAATGCGTTACTTTACTAATTACCTGAAAAAAGTAATCTGATTACGAAACTCGCAATACTTGTTATGTGTTACCCCCAACACTGATTGTAATATACTGTTGACTATGGGTTATGTTGGAACAATCAGGGCTACAATTCATTAAAAGCATACTTTTTTTTACATTCATTGCCACTCACAAGGTTCTCAGATTGGGGACGTTGGGTCCTGGGGGCGGGAGAAGGTGGGCCAGGGCTCTGGGATTCAGGCGATTGGGTGGGGACAGGGGGAGGTGGCATACTTGAGGCATCTGAGGAAGGAGGTGGGCCCTGCAGAATTATTAAGCATAAGCCATGCATATTAAGGTGAAAACAGTGGTTGCCATGCAATAACCATGTGTATGATACGAGGGCCCTATGATTTCTATAATGCAGAAAATGCAGACTGAATCACTGAATCCAGTCATAAAAATGGAATTTACACTATATTTAAACTAAACTATTAAAACAGAGTCTAGAAAAATTAAAATAGAAAAAACAGAAATTGTAAAAAAAATTAAAATAAAACCGATTTCATTTAAAGGTGCAATATGTAAGATTTTTGCAGTGAAATATCCAAAAACCACTAGGCCAGTGTTATATATTTTGTTCACTTGAGTACTTACAATATCCCAAATGTTTCCAACTATTTGTAAATCTTGAGAAAATTGAAATTTTAACCAAGGCTCCGGGACGTGTGAGGAGTCGCCTATCAATTGCGTCATACCCGCGTTACCCTCGGTTTCCATTTTTTTTTGTAAAAACCATGGAAAAACCAAAGACGCTTTAATATATTACATGTTTTAATGGACAAGGGAACAACTGTTTGGTTACGTTTATAGACAGAAAACTAATTATTGTTATATAGCTCAACATGTTTACTCATAGTTTAAATTTAATTTTCTTGATTTTTTTTGCAAGTACCATGCTTTACCATGCCTCAGAGAAAAACACTATTTTGTCAAGTAGCTAACAGCATAATCAGATGCAGCTTTATTTTTAGTAACAGTAATACAGAATTTTCTCCATCATACAATACGTTTTAAAATTAATTGCATGGCATTTATCAACACAAGACATCCAGCATTTAATATATTCTAAAATCGATCTATCTTACTGCAGTGTGCAACAGTGTCTCGCAGCAGCCGCCGAGCGAACGCACAGAGTAACGTTATAACATCATTTTCAACACTCTCAAATGTATCTGATATCATAAATGCGTTACCTCATACTTATGACCGGAAAAGCGGAAGTAGCGCCGGCGACTGTGGCATAATAAAAGTTCTGCTGCTCGCGGCATGTGTTGCGCAATCGCTCTAGCGTCCTCGTTCAGCTCCCACAACACTCGGCCCTGCTCTGCTTCATACTACAGTAACGTTAATAATCACATCCATGAACATGATTTCTTCCTGAGTCCTATCCTGATTGTTTCCATTGGCTGTGATGTGAAGACCACATGTCCCAAGATTCCGCGCTCAAACTTGGCGTCATCAAGCTACGCCTTTGTTTTGTGGACAGAAATCTTACATATTGCACCTTTAACTTTGAGAGTGAAATCTACATATAAACTTTTTCACCAACAAATCATGATTGAACAGTAGCTTACAAATTGTCAGGAAAGCCCTTATATGGAGATGGTTTCAGGTGTGTTTTATGCAAATGATTAACCTTCTAAGGTTATTTATAATATTACAAATTCATTAACATCACAATGAAGTCAAAAACAAATTCATCTGCATACAAACGGGTTATGAATTAGCCAGAATTAGCCAGAAGTTCTCGTGTGCACTTAAATATGAATAATCCATGCAATTATTAACTAATAAAACCAAAGTCATGTATTTAAAGGAATAGTTCATGCAAAATGAAAAGTCTCTCATGCTGTTATGGTGTTTATTTCTCCTTTTTCAAGCTTTACAGTCCCATCATTGTTGGAATAGAGCAGTGTGAACATTTATTAAAACATCTATTTTTATCTTTCACAGAAGAAGAAAAGCCATACAGTTTTGGAACGACATGACGGTAAGTAAATGATGACAGAATTTTTGGGTGAACTATCCCTTTAAGAAAACTCATTTAAAAAAAAGCTTCCTTTTCATAGCAGTGTTTCATGGGATCCATGAATCCCATGTTGTACCTGAGCAGGAGATTTAGGAGGAGGAGGGGCTTTCCTCTTGCGGGGTGTGGTTCCGCTAGATGGGGGATTGGGAGGAGGAGGAGCCTGCTGATGTGGGCGGGGTTTGGGGATGCACAGGTTAGAAAGCAAAGCAAGTAGCAGCAGTGTTAGTCAGATTTGTAATATACGCTTCTGTCTTCAAAGTGCTCATGAGTTCTTAAAGGTAAAGTGTGTTCTTTTGTGATGCTAAAGGGAAAGTTGGCCTTTTCTTTTTCTTGTTTAAATTCTTTTTCTTATAACAGCTATATGAGGTGTGGTCATATTAGCAAAATTTTGCCAGCAAAAAAGTCCATTGTCAAAAGTGTAGTGATCTATGAACCACAGCTCTCACAGAAATCATTCACAAATTTGCTCAACTAATGTAAAACCGTTGCAAAATCTGTGTGGAAAAGTCATTTTGCTCTCAAACAGAATTCATGATTGCATGGATTCCTATTAAAATATCTAGATTTCGGCCACCAAATTTACAGAACAATGATAAATGTGAACGCACCTCAACTCAGAAGTTTAGGCTATAGTTTTTTTTTTTTTGCAATACCATCTGGTGCCACAAGGGGCGTAAAAGATACACACTTCACCTTTAAATCAAGCTGTTCAGAGACCGCAGTTACCCTACTCTCAGCTGAGGTACAAAATTGACTATATTTATGATACGTGTATTTTACAGCAGCATATCGTTGACCACATTTTCTGTGGTTTAGTTATTTGTATGCATGTGATAAAGTGTTGGAAGAGGCAGTTTTTTAAAAATGCCATTAGTAACAATTACCTCCTCGCTCGAACCCTCAGCAGCTGGGAATGCACAGGACAGAAATAAGAAACAGACAGCGGTGCAGTGAGACTCACACACTCCACTCCAAAAACACACCGTAAACCACATTCAAACACATAACTATATATAATCTTCCCGTTCCACCACATGGTCACTGTTGCAGTAAAAAAGAGGCAACATGAAAGCAGACAGGCAGCACATTTATCACTCTGTCAGGTGGTACGACCACATGGGCCCTTTATTAACACTGGGATCCATTTCCAACTCAGTCCAACATATGTTTCCAATCAGCCTTTGTAACTCGAGTTAGCAAACTTCTCTCTGTTTTCATCCCTTGATCCAATGTAACATCTGTTTTTCAGTCTCTCCTCTCAGATTACGAGCATATCCAAATGGAGATGGGGCCAAACATCAGAGGCGGTGGGAAGAAGAACCACCAGGCTCCAGATGGCCCCTCTCTCTAAGGAATTAAAGGTGAGGGCTAGATGTGTGTGTGGTTACCTGCAGTCACGCCTTCGTTCTGCAGAAGCTGGGTTATATTTTGGTTGCCGGTGGTGATGCTGTAGTGGGCGGAGTTGTGCCCCAGGGTGTCGGTTAGGTGTGGGTTAGCTCCGCCCTTCAGTAACACCTCTACAGTCTCCATGCTGTCACTCTCGCAGGCCAACATCAATGCTGATCTGCCTCGAAACACATGATGATTGGTTCGGGAAGTATTTTTTCCATTCATTCTCCCGTAGGGATTTCAAAATAGTCTTCGTTAAAGCGTTTTAAACCATGAACCAAACCGACCAGCTATGAGGTGAATCATAACATTACAAACATTGATTTGAAGCAAAAATGTATTGGATAAAAATATAAAGGTGCAAGACTGTGTACTTAATGGCTTTAGTAATGAGAAGAACTACAATCCCATGAAGCATTGCAGCTTCATAATCAAACTAAAACCAATGGAGAAATATAAATACAAATACTTAAAGGGATAGTTCACCCAAAAATGAAAATTCGGTCATCATTTACTCACCCATATGTTGTTCCAAAACTGTATGAATTTCTTTGTTCTGTTGAACTAAAAAGAATATATTTTGGGTGAACTATCCCTTTAAGTATTTTGAGAGTGTAGGACGATCGACTCAATTACGTCATTTGCAGTGCTTCATGGGAGTGGGCGGAGCTAACAAGAATGGCACATTTTTGCTTGCTTTGACTCTCTGATTGGTGGAATTTTCTGTATAGTATCATGGGTAATGTAGTTTTTCACCACAAATTCAACTGTTAAACAGTTAAGTCTTTAACAGAAGCAAATACCGTCGATTAACAACCTCACAGCTCACAGTAGGTCTGTCTTTAAAGGTTTAAGATATCGTTAAAAAATATTTTTCCTATGGATAAAAAGCATGGAGTTTGTACTTCTGGAACCCGACTGTTGCACTCTATTATAGAAGAAAAGCACATTAACAATTCCTAATATTTTTGTATATTATTCAATACATTATATCCCCTAAGGATATTACATTTGTTTCTGTTAAAATAACATGATCATTTCCAAGTTTAGGAAAGGACTAAAAACAAAAAACATGTTTATTTTTATTTAGTTTTTTCTGTATTTTCATTTTGGTCAATTGTGTCTGTGGGAGAAATTAATAATACAACATACATCTGATGGTTTGATACGCTGATGTCAATTATGTTATAATTCTTACATTGTGATTTAAACCTGCCTTATTTTAGTATTATTTATATACTATTACAGTATTTATTTATAGTTTGAATTAGCCTTTATTTTTATATAATCAGTTTTCATTTTAGTTTAAGCTTTAGTAATTTTCTTATTTTATTTCTATTTAGCTTTAATTGATTTTAATTTCAGATTTATTTTTTTAAAATTTTTATCTTCCACTTATATTTATGTTAGTTGCCAAGGCAATGTTTCATCTAATTTTCTTTTTAAGTTTTTCATCTAATATTTATATTTTATTTTAGCTTATTNCAAGTAAAAAAAAAAACAAACAAAAAAAAAAAACAGTAGTTTTAGTTTTAGTTAATAACAACAATACTGACTGAATCCATGCAGTATTTTGTCCTTTTTTTTAAAGGGATAGTTCACTCAAAATTTTTATCAATAAATTCTGTCATCATTTACTTCCCCATTGACTAGTAGTCAGGAACTCACCGCGCCTTCAAATAAGTCCAAATGAGGTGTGTGCGTAGACAAAAATATCCAAATAGTGAACCATTTCAAAAGAGTCCGCACACTCCACCAAAGAAGAAAAAACATCAAAAGCGAGACAAAAAACTAAATTTACTGTAAAAATAGAGCAAACGAGCAAAAAACAAACGTTTCGGTCACATGTGACCTTTGTCAATGCCAAACTTACAATCGAAACGTTTGCTCTTTTTTTTCAGTAAATTTAGTTTTTTGTCTCGCATTTGATGTTTTTTCTTCCTTGGTGGAGTGTGCAGACTCTTTTGAAATGCTTCCCCATTGACTTCCATAGTATGGAAAAAAAATACTATGGAAAAAAAATACTATGGAAGTCAATAGCTACCGTCAACTGTTCGGTTACTGACATTCTTCAAAACATCTTCTTTCTGAAACAAATTCAGGTTCGGAACAACTTGAAGGTGAGTAAATGATTTTTATTTTCATTTTTGGGTGAACTATCCCTTTAAAGACCCTTCAAATTTTATACCAGCATATCACCTGCCCTGGTTATCCTGTATATTAGGATTGGCTCCTCGTTCCAAAAGGAAGGCACACAGCTCGACTCTGCTCATCTGGGCCCCTAGGATCAATGGAGTTGACCCATCCTAAGAGAAAACAGTAAATATCCTGTAATCAACATTTGGTGGAGACTTCAATGCATACAAGCATACTAATAAAAAGGATATCTAGAATGTCACTTCGGATACAAATGTAAATGATCTTTTTACATTGTGTTGTGTTCCAATGAACTTACTCCATCTTGAGCATCAAGATTGGCTTTAAAGTCCCACAGAATCTCAGTGCAGGACAAGCAGCCACTTACAGCTGCATAAAAACAAATACGTAATGAACCAAAACCAGCTTATTATTACGTACAAATAGTATGTTCGGTATAATGTTCATATGTTTGAATATATTAGGAGTGTTATTATTACCAGCATGGTGAAGGGAAGTCCTCCCAAAACTGTCCGTGGAGTCGACAGGCATCCTCTCCTACGGGATGAACATTACAATTGTACTTCGACATCAACATCAAATCAATATTGGCTCTATTTTTTCTATGGCACTATGTTCAAGAATCCTACCTGAAGAAGTCTCTTTAGACAATCTGGCTGTCCATTCTTAGCAGCAAGATGAAGAGCATTAAAACCTACACAGAGAAACGGACAGATCTCATTGAAATCTATCACAACTTCCTTTAGTAAAACCAGTAGACTAAATATTACCTGTGCCGTCTGTTACATTGATTTCCACCCCATGAGAGAGAATGACCTCTAGACAGTCCAACCGACCTCGAGATGCGCAAAGATGGAACCTGTGAATTGAACAATGTCTTTGATTGATAATGTTTTTTTATTATTATTATTATTTTTTTTTTTTTACAATTTTCACAAGAACATGTCACTTGAGAAAGGCCAGTGTATGGTTTAACATCTGACTGAGTTGAAATCAAAGGTCCACTCACGCTGATTTGCCCTCCGTGTCCAATTTGGAGGGGGAGAGACCTTTCTTCACCAGCAGCGCGGCTACTTTTTCTGGATCATTCTGTTCCACAGCCTGCAGCAATCTGTCATCGGTCTTACTCCAGTCCTGACTCTAAAAACACAGAGAACAAAAATAAAAAAACATGCAATTATACACATCATTTTTTTTTTACTCTAACCACCACCTTATAAAAGGTTAGAGCATCTCCAATTTACTGGAGAAAAAAAAACAAGTGAACTGAATGACAAACAATTTTACTTGACTTTACAATCTGTGACCAAAATCTACTGCATAACCTTTTTCAAACAAAGTATAAACCCTGAAACTGTCATCTAACCGTTCAAACAGTAAAAAGAATTTTCTTATTTTCTTATATATTGCGAAATTGGACTCAAACGCAGTTTTGGAGGCCACCATTTTGAGATTACATGACCAGACGAATGCTACTCTCTTTATAAATGAATCAGGCCTGACTGTGAGAGAATCTTTTCTCCCTCCTCTATTGTATAGCTGACCAACACAATATTACATAAACTGCTCTTTCCTGTAGGCCAGGCCTATATGATTAACATGCCAAGTTGATGCTTCCTCTTCAGACTGCTTTACTCTGGCATGTCACATGACCAGAGTGTAATCGCAACTTTTGCGGTTAAAAAAAAGTGTTTTTTTCATATCGCAATATTATCGCAAATGCGATAAATCGTTCAGCCCTAATTTTAATTAAATGAGCCTCGAACATGAAATTTCATGTTTTGGTTTTTAAGAATTTTTTACTTCATTGGAATGGTAAAAAACTTGGTAAAGGTTTTGAAACTTGCTATGTGAACACACACACACACACACACAAAAATAAATCATGGACATGATATGAAAAGGTTAAATGGTCCTGAAAAAAACAGTCACACAGTGTTCGCGGTCAAAATGACTGCATTGGAAACGAATGGGAGACGAATTTCATCTAGTGGAAACGTTTGGTACTGCGCCCGAACAAAATCTTACTAAAAGCTCATTTTTTTGAGATATCAACCTCAAATTTGGGGCACAACTTTTTCCCTCACAGTTTTATGGTAAACCATGTTTTGGAAAATATATATTTCATATAATACTTAATATTATTTTTGTGCATTTTTCATAATAAACTATAACTTTTTTTAGTTACACTTTTTTAAAAACTTTTTTCACTTCAGCAATGTGCCAAGTGTCTTCTTTAAAAAGAGACCAAACTTAAGTCTTAAGTTACGGATTTACGACAGTTTAATTTAAAAAAAACATTATCGAACTAAAATATAGTACATGGAAATACAAAAATAGGTAATTTTTGACCAGAGGGTTAAATTTAGTTTGACTCATTAGTTACATCACGACCACATTATACAAATTTGTTCCCTCATTTTAATTAAATTGTAATCATGTTGTACCAATTTCGTTCAACTCATTCTAGTTACACCGTGTCCACGTTGTACAGATTTGTTCCTTTGTTTTAATTAAATCATGACCATATTGTACTAATTTGTTCCCTCATTTTCATTCAATCAAAACAGTACAACATGATCACAGTTGAACTAAAAACAAGGGTACATATTTCTAAGTTGTAGAAACAAATTCTTAATTCAAGGCCACAATATCTTGTTTACAAAATTGTGCTTCTCAAGTACATGTATCTTGTTTTAAAGATGTTTAGATTTGCTTACTAAAAAACATAAAAATAACGATTAAGAAAATGTTGCAATGCAGTCCTGTTTCCATGTGTATACCCTCACGAGGAGGGGCTGTACGTACCGTAATCACGCCGTAACACATGCAGAAGCGTTTCATTGGGCTAAAGACGACATGAGGATCCATAGAGCTCAGAGGACGTATGAAACCTCTGCTTCTTTCCACAAACCATCCACACACATGCTCTCAACAAGGACACTATACGTCCACAAAAAAGTTCAAATGAGCTGAACCTGAACACGACCACTCCTCATTCAAGCTATCATAAAAGAGCCAAGGTTAAGACCGTATATCTAATCTGTCGGTAACAACACGAAGGCCTAAATGCCACTTAATATTGTATATCCAATTGCTGAAATCTGTCCTGCAAATACAGCTTCGTCGAGTGCAACTCTTGCTATGCTGTCCTGTTCTGCTGTCTGCGGAGATATACGACACACACTGCAGTCACTGCCTGGCACGCACACACCTCTCTGTCCCGGTGTCCTTCTTTTTTATTCTATATAACAGTTCTGTCTAACTTCTCTCCAATACCATTTATTTTACCGTTCACACCGTTCCCTACATCTCACGTCTCGGCTAATCTTTCTTTGGTCCCAAAGCTACTGTATTAGCATCAGGGGGTGAAAACTCAGCGAACACAACAGAGAAATACACAGTCAGCAATCAGACTAAATGGAGGTATAAAAATAAACTGTTTGGGTTCTGCAACCCCTCCCAGTGTCTAGTGCACAGTAGTATATCACTTTCATGCTAAGTCAGTCTGATTTAGTCACTTCCTGTGATGATGTATGCTGCATAATAACTGTTTTGTGTTTTTTAGTCAGTGTCTGTTAGCTTTGAGGTCATTTATATGCTAACATACTTCCCAAAACTAGCTTTTAGCAAAAGCAGGCATCTTGATCTTTCTCTTTATAAATATCGATGAGTCATCTTTTTCATGGAAAGGTGTAGCAATATTTTTGTCCAATCAAATATTCTCTAGAATGATGTAGACTTTTCTCTTAACTTCCCTTTTAGAGAACTAATTTTTGCGATGACTTTTAACCAACTGGTCCAGTTGGTTAAAAGTCTTCAGTACATGAAAGTTAATATGAAATAGTGTTCACAATCCATTTTACTTCTGTAGTGTGACATATTTTGAGTTGTAGGCCAGGATTTTAAGAGACATTTTTTCTCATTAAAAACATGCATATTTTCAGCATTTATTTACAGAAAATCTTAGCTTATTATCATTTTTTTTTTTTTTTTACTAAAAATAGTTTTTGTTAATTTAAATAAACTGAAATAAAATTAAATGTAAATATTAGATTAAACATAACTGAGAAATGTTGCCTTGGAAGCTAACTAAAGTTAGTTGTAGAAGTTCTAAAGTAGAAGTAGAAGTAATAAAATTACTAAAACTGATATAAAAAATAGATTCAATCTAAATAAAAATATATATAAAAAAACTAAAACTAATAAAAATGACAAAAGCACATAAAATTATTACAAATATTCTACAAAACATAAACTAACATTTAAAACTGTATGAAAACTGAAAATATAAAAATAATATTTAATTACAAATAATATTAATATTTATAAAAAAATATAAATAAGC
>RJVU01053127.1:6341411-6362601 GCA_003731715.1 Anabarilius grahami | reverse complement strand
CCTGCCACAAAGCAAAAATGGTTCAGGAATGGTTTGAGGAGCACAACAACGAGTTTGAGGTGTTGACTTGGCCTCCAAATTCCCCTGATCTCAATCCAATCGAGCATCTGTGGGATGTGCTGAACAAACAAGTCTGATCCATGGAGGCCCGACCTCAGTACTTACAGGATCTCTAACAAGATCTGCTGCTAACATCTTGGTGCCAGATACCACAGCACACCTTCAGGGGTCTAGAGGAGTCCATGCCTCGACAGGTCAGGGCTGTTTTGGCAGCAAAAGTGGGACCAACACAATATTAGGAAGGTGGTCATAATGTTATGCCTGATCGATGTATATATATATAATTGTCTATAAGTATAGGCCTATATATTATATTAGAGTAAGAGTGTTTTGTAAGAGCAACCCATTCAGAGGAATAAAACTTTTCTAATATGTCCATCACTGACTTTATGACCCCAGCAGCAGCAGAGAAAGTTTCACTGTGGACATCTGACCCAGACATGAGGCTTGAATGAAAGATAATATAAAAACTTTCTCTCCCCTACAGTGTGTCATCTATCTGTTCATCCCAACACAACCTCAAATCTGATACACACCACCTCAGCAGGGGGAAAACACACACCGAATATATTAAGTATGTTGCCTTCACGCAGTAGGATTACATCCAATAACACAATGTTTTATGAATATTAAAGAAGATGAAGAGCCATAAAAGCTTCCAATGCTAAATGAACCCTCAAAACAATGAAGAGCGCAGTATATACTGAGTGTGTCAGTGTGTGTGAATGAATGTGTTTCAATAATTGAACACTATAGAGGTCTCTGGTTACAGGTGCTGTCTGTAGGCTGGCCTGCTCTTCTGCGGGTAAAACACATTTGCAGATACAAACTCAAAGCAACAAGTAACAAAGATACTCAAGAGATCTAACAGCTTAGGTACTACGAAACATTATATAAAACAGTTTTGCAGACATAATGGCTTGGATTAATAATCAAACATAAGAAAGAAATCTAGCATACTTAGTATGTGACGAGCTCTTACCTCTGTCTTCTTGAACTTTGCTTTCAGTGTTTTCATCTTGTTCTAAAGTATGTTCATAAGCTGTAATGGACAAAGCAACACATTTTTATTAGGAAATTAAAATACAGTCTACTGTTTTCACACACACACGTGCTTCTGGAAAGAATTATATAATGTGAATAAAACCAATAATTTCTGTAATTAATGTGTTTAGTAAATCTAACATTGAATCAATAGCAACTTTGCGTCGTAGTTTATTTTGTATCATTGTTTATTTCGTATAATCGTTCTTGCTCTTACCACATGTTTTAAGTAGACTTAAGTCTAGGAAGCATTTGAATAGGGAAGCTTTACAGAGTAGGAAGTAAATAAAGCTAGGTAATTGCAAAATGACTTACATTCAGTTTCTGATGTTATTCTTTTGCTTTCCTGAGGTCTGCTGTATGAGATGTCCTGTGTTGGGATGCCCTGACGTCATTTGCAGAGTACAGTCAGCCAGTTGGACTTGGCTGACTGGACCAATCAGCGACGAGGGGCGGGCGGTAGAGACTTGATTGACAGTTCCGCGCACCGCATGTTTCAAACTTCAGGTGTCATGTGCGATGCACCGATACGGGTCTCTTTTTTGATTAAGGGCCTAAAGCAGTGTTAAATAATAAAATAAGACGCTGACTTCAAATAAGAATAACATAAATAAAATGTGAAATATATACAAGTATATATAGGCTCGATATATAAAATAAAATGTTAAATAAAGTTTAAAATCCTAATAGCCAATCAGTGCTTCTGTGGAAGGCACGTATTGCACTGCATTCACAGGGAATACTAATTTGATGCAAATATGATTCTTTTCTTTAGCTGGGGAGCCTTATGTTTTATTTTTCAACTTATTTATCGATTCGTTCATTTAAAAGTAGCTATAACACACTGTGATTATGTTTGTACTATAAGATGTATGTGTTAAAAAATAAACATTTTCAAATGGCTGTGGAGAGTGGGCACGTGGACATATAATGGCGATTCAGATGAGCCAATACATATGAATCACCGCTTGGGGGCGATAAATACTAAATGAAAATGTTCATATGGACTCTTTAAAATTTTTTTACAATGCAATAATAGGCCTATACGACATATATGTACAAAATATTTTATATTATAATATAAATACATATTCAAATATATTATATATTATAATACAAATTATATATACAATAATGTCAAATAAAATTAAAATAAATGTCATATAATAAAACTTACAGCAAAAGGAGATGAAAATAGCAATATTTATAATTATTAAATTTATTTAAAAATATTTTGTAATTTAATATATCATTTTATTCTCACATTACTTCTATATTCTTTTAGAAAGCAGCACATGTTGTGTATGTAAAAGTGATTTTTATTTATTTAGATTTTTTTTTCTATACGTGAATGCCTGCAAACAGTTTGAGAACATTTACTGGTATACCCAAGGACAAAAATGCTAATCTAATGTATGATATTCAAACCATATATTAACCTTTTTCCTATTCCCTTCTGTCTCTCTTAGGGAAAGGGCAATTTCCCTCTCTGTACTGGCGTTTTCTTTGTCCCAGGAGGCCCTTCCTCTCTCTAACATGTCCCCGTTTGAAAGGGGCAATTTAGAAAAGTGAGGGGAAGATGTGTGTCGACACTGGCTGGTAATGGAGGGGGTGGTGGATGGTGTCTGCTATGACCTCATCCCTCCCTCCGTGTGGGGAGGAAGAGAGAGTGAGATCATGGCTGTCGTAAAAACAGCATCTTTATATTGTGAGGTTTTCAGGTTCGCGTTTGAACGGCATGGAAAGTATAAATGCTGACAATGTCATCTGCTTCTTCTTTGAATTCAATTTGCATCTGAATAACATTAAGACATCTGTATATAAGAGGACCGCAGCCTCAGGCTGGCAGCACAGATGTGCGTTTGTTATTTGTTGTGTGTTGTAAATTATTAGCCCTTGGCCTCGGTTTTATGTCTTTTTACCTCCATGTTCAGTCTTCAAATGTGTAACTAAGAGATGGTTTTGGTGTGCAAAACACTTACACACACCTTCACTTCATTAACACTTTGGTGAGCCTGTCAGATTCATGTGAGACTGTTAAGCGGTCCACAGGTGTGTGAAAGCTGCTTTGAGGAGGTGTTTATCCCTGTAATTAATCTGAATCCCATCTATCTATCTATCTATCTATCTATCTATCTATCTATCTATCTATCTATCTATCTATCTATCTATCTATCTATCTATCTATCTATCTATCTATCTATCTATCTATCTATCTATCTATCTATCTATCTATCTATCTATCTATCTATCATCTGTCTGTATATCTATCTATCTGTCTATCTATCTATCTATCTATCTATCTATCTATCTATCTATCTATCTATCTATCTATCGTCTGTCTGTATATCTATCTATCTGTCTATCTATCTATCTATCTATCTATCTATCTATCTATCGTCTGTCTGTATATCTATCTATCGTCTGTCTGTATATCTATCTATCTGTCTATCTATCGTCTGTCTGTATATCTATCTATCTATCTGTCTATCTATCTATCTATCGTCTGTCTGTATATCTATCGTCTGTCTGTATATCTATCTATCTATCTATCTATCTATCTATCGTCTGTCTGTATATCTATCTATCTGTCTGTTTTTCCCTTTAATTATAGTTTTTCTCAGTCGCTTTGGCATATTTCTCAGATCAGAACTGAAATTCTCAAAACTACTTGTTCAACCTCCACATCATCTAGTCAATTGTGCACATCATAAAAGCAGTTTCTCATTCTTTTGAATAAATTGCAAATGCTTTAGTACATCCAGGCAATTGATTATGTACAATTGTCTGCTATTTCCTACATTATCTATTGCTAATGTCATGTTGCTCAAATGTGTTATATGGTTCTCTGTTGAATAGTCTTACCCCTCAAAACATCTAGTCATTAGTTCATCGCACAAGTCATTAAATGCAAAATGGTTGACCTAGTTATCACAATGTCAAGTATATTATCTCTACATTTCTATTAGACTTTTGTAAATGTGTCCTGAATTGATTAATTTTGCAGGTGAATCCTGAATTTCTCTAATGTATTCAGGGAAATGTAAAGCATTAGATCAACCAATGACCCAACCAGTTCTCTAAAACAGCTCAAAGATGCATGTCATGAATCTTCAACTGGAAAGCATATATAGACAGAGCACAACACAAGAGTTACAATTTCTGGTAATGAAAGAACAGGGTCAACAGCTGGGAAGAAGAAGAAGAGTAAGGATGTGTGGTAGAAGGGTAGGGAGGCAAAACAGAGGAAGAGGTAGATAAGGCAAAGGGCGTAGGCACGTTTTTGGTGAAATGAGGCCCACTATTGTGAGCTATGTTCTCAATCATGACCTTACAATGGCTTATGTGGGTCTAAATGTGCTGCCGAACGTTTGGAGAAAAACCTTTTCCTCAATCATTCAAGCATTTCGTAGACATAACAGGTATGTATTCCAGCAATGTGCACTGTACTCTAATATGGTATGCATGCTATAATTTTAATATTACAGTGGCATTTTTACACTTACAGTAGCATATTACACTTGCTTTACACTTAGTATAGTAGGCTAAATGAACTTTATACAGACACATACTATATCACACACATACATGTGAATACATATACAGTGTATGTATCTTGTCTTTTTATTTATCACAAGGACATTTTACAGTAATTTGTTCACTGTCATAAAATCCATAGCCATTGTTTAGGTTACATCTGAAATATTCATCACTGTTACATTGACAACATGGCTAAGCATTTTGACTATCTTGTTCGAGAACAGTGACACAAGCACTTGTCATTTTGATGGCACTGATACGTTAATTGACATAAATACTTGCTTTTGAGAGATGAACTAAGGATTCTGAGCAAGTTCCAGGCTTTAGCAGGTAATCCAATATGTTGTGCTGTTTGTATGAATTATTTCGAGAATTGAACATACAGTTTTGCAAATTGTAAGGATGATTCGAGAAATGTAGCAAAGCAACTGAGAAAAACTGTAATACGAATCCTATCTATCTATCTTTCTGACTGTTTTTATAGTGTATATTTACATTTGTTGTTCATAGTGTTTAATGCGCACATTGTTTGGAGGAACACTTTAGACAAAATGTGGAATAAAATTGTTTAAATGCATTTCTTAATGGTTTTTTTATTGATCTAATTAATCAAACAAATCATCAACAGATATTGACAATAGGCAATAGATTTTGACAATAGTTGCAGCTTTAGGAAGACCGGGGCTAGTTGTCACACATTAATTATATGTCAGTAAAGTTTTACATAAATTCATCATCATTGTTTTACTTTGCAAATTTTGCTGATAAACCTATAACTGACCATTTGATGGTGGGCTCCACTGTGACAACTCTTACCCCATGTAGTGTGACAATGTGTTTCATAATCTGTATCTTTTTTCCCTGGAGAAATAATAGTGTAAAGAGTTTTTTTTGTGTAGTCAAGACTTTAAGGTATGGAATAAAAGGTGTTCACTGGAATAAAAGGTCTGGGGTTTTGTTTATTTATTTATTGCTGTTAACAATATCCAACATTAAACAGTGTCAACACAAGACACTTACAAAAAGCTGATTTTCAGATCTATGCCATACAGCTACTAATAATGATCGGCTAAAGGGAAAATACAGCACCTCTGGATGTGAGGACCTCCCCTTTAAACGCTACAGCTCTCTCGCTCAGTTGCTCTCCGTCTCACTCACTTACAACCAGACGCGTTCAGACGAGCTTTACAGTTCTTCTCGTATTCTTCTCACATATTCTCCAGGACTGAGCACGTTCTTCTTCAGATTTTTGGCTCGTGTGTTGTTGTCCTCGTGCAACATTGTAGCAGTCGCAACGCGGGAACCGCGTCTGGAGTTCATTTAACGCTGCTATCAAAAACGTGAGTATAACAACTTGATCTCCTCAGCGGTGTTTAATTTCATCTAAAATCATCAACAGTAATATATTGGATGAAGTGTTCACCATGTCAGCTGTAAAATGTTTAACGTTGAATAAAAGTGCGACTGTTCATCGCAGACGCGCGTTCACGTTTAGTTTACAAGAGTTCTCAGCTCTTATCTTAGAGAGTTGTTCAATTTCGTTTTTACTCTAAATTGAATGTCAGTGTTCAGGTTTTGTAAAATCATTTGTTCTGATGTTTGAACGGAGAGGTTTTATTGTGCGCATCACAAGCACGTGCGAAACCAGTTTGTTTGCTTTTGTTCTTAAACAGCTTGTTGCAGCTGCTCATCTATCTATCTGTATATCTATCTGTCTATCTATCTAATCTTATTCTGACAGGTCTTTAGTAATACATCTTATTGATCTGAAGAATGTAAATGCATGTATAATGAAAAAATACTTTACAGACTTAATAATGTAAATATTATGAGTTGAATTTATAATTTTTTTAAATTTTTCATGCATTTATCTCATTCCTTAATGTGTACTTCTGCTGTTGCAGGGGTGTTGAGAACCTCAAGATCATTGCCGTCCATGGACCACCTGTAAATCCAGGTTGGTATTCCCAGGGATTGACCTTGGACCACAGCCATGCCTTTGAACTGAAACATGAATTCAGTGTATTCTCCCAAAGGTATTCATCTTAATTTCCGGATAAACATCTAATTTTATCCATAATCTAGTTCCTTGACCTCAGATTATAGGTCATCATTAGACACTTAGTCTTTGAGTCCTTCACTGCTGGACATTCACAAACGGATTAGAATGGCAAAGTGGTTAAAGGACTATTTAAGTTTTGGGAGCAAACGAGTTCCACCGCAACCACCAAAACCAGACTACACAGAGAGTGAGATATTGAAGGCGTATCGTGCACAGAAGAACCTTGACTTTGAAGACCCTTATGAAGACTTTGAGAACAGGGCTAGAAATGACAATGGATCGACTGAAGTGCCCCACATGGGCTTCGGCTCCCCTTTGAAATCCTCAAGTCTGGATATCAAGGTGGTTTCGCCGAAACATCGCCTCATAAAGGTGGACTCGCAAGACCTGGGAAGGAGTAAGATTCTCCTGAGCTCTGTGTCTTTAGAGGAACCAACAGATCCGGTGAGTAATTTAAATTACAATATTAGTAATAAGTAGGGCTGGGTATTGACACAATTTTCATGACTCGATTCTATTAACATGCTTAAAATTCGATTTTGATTCGATATCAATTATTTTGGATGTAGTATATCAGATACAGCACATGGCAAATTTTCTAGAGGAAAAAAATCTCTCAACTAATGCTGTAAACATGGGAGTCAGTCGGTACTACATTACTATAATACTGTTTATTAACTTATTTATATACAAACACTTAAATTACACTGTTTTTTATAATAAATAAAGTTTAGAACATAATCATATGTCACGTAACATCACATTTACCTCAGAAAAACAATATTGTTTACAAGCTGTTTTATTAACGTCTTTCTGAGGTTGAAGCACTGATTGAGCTATTACACGAGACATGATACGGATTTCGGTAAGTTGTACTGTATATTTTAACATACCTTCAGATGTTTATTCATGTTTATTTCGCGCTGTAACTGGTATTAAAGAGGAGGAGAGGATGTTCACATGCGCTCTGTGCTGCCGCTTCTCTTTAACTGAGGCGCTACAGCGATCTGTCACGCCACATTAAACAGCGCCAAAACTGTATTTATTTTTTGTATCTCATAATAAGATGGACGTCATTTGAAATCTGAGAATTTGCTTCATATCAAAAATAACAAAGCACAAAGATTATTGCGATTTAATGGATGAGAGGCGTGCTACATGTTCTGTTCATTCATCAACTGAAAACAGACTAGACTAATCAATTATTGGGATTTAAGAATCGATATCGGTTCGTAAAAATGAGAATCAATTAAAATCGAGAAATCTATATTTTTTACCCAGCCCTAGTAATAAGTGAATTTTTGTCTGTTTTGAGATTTTCTGCATTGGACGATTAACAGAAGTCTGAACATCTCAATGTAAATTTCTGGTTTTCAAATATTTGAGTAAATCTTTGCTATGAATATTGTGTAGAATGTTCATTTAAAGTTTGAAGTTTATAATATTTTTTATAGTTTAATACACCAATCAGCCCAACACAAAAACATTGGCTTAACCAATGGTGTGAGTCTGGAGGCAGGGCTATCTATTAGACCATCCAGTGGGATGTGGGGGAGTGTTTAGACAACTTTAAAGATAATCATAATTTTTTTTCTATTTGTTGTTTTAGGATGTGCACACAATTTCCACTCGGAAATTGCTAGTAAATTTATCAAATTATTTATACATAAACCCAATATACACCACTTACTGTGTTTCAAAACGTTAAGTAGTCGAAGATCTGAGGGGTTTTAGTGATGCCTGAAGCCATCAGGTCATGAAATACATAAAACAAACTGTCAAACAAGTGATTTGCGGTGAGAAACAATCTTTCATGTAAACCCTCTGTTAACCCTGCATTAGGTTTCATGTCTCGGAGCACCGTAGGTGTCAAACCCCTTGATCTACCAAAGCTGAAGCTCTTGAATAATACATAGTTTAGTTAGTCTGGTAGGGATGGGGTGGTCCCATAGAGAATACTCACAAGAGCCAGAAAGGTTCTTCCTGTGATCAGACATTGAGTAGAGACCCAATACTGGCAGACAGTTGAGGTTTCCGCACACACACATACGCACACACGGACAGACAGCAGCCTTCAGTGGAGTCTCATTGATTGTAATCAGTACCAGTGATGAGCAAGCTGATTGGTTGGGCTTGAGGAACGACCCTGCCAATGACACGCCATCGATTTAAATCCCAATTTAATGGTGACCCTGTAAGTGCATCGTTATGCATCGTTCCCCGTTAACCTTCATTAATTTCCACCGTAATCCTGATTAAGTTTTTATAGCGTTCCAAATGAACATTTCAGATTTACTGTCCTATTCTTGTTAAAGATCAACCAGACAATGGGCGATTTGCCTGGTGGGAAATCAGGGAATTGTTGCATGCCATAGTTTGCAGGCTGAATGGTGCCGCATGGAGCCGTTGGCTAAAGCTCTTGTTTGAGAGACCATATGGCCATCTTTGTAATTGACCCTGTGCCAACTGACTGAGGGCTTCCTCCTGAGCCTGGACTGGGAGACAAACCTCCTAACATGCTCATCAACACTTCCCCACAGCCACCTCCTGCTTCACGGGGGAAGGTAGCACATTTTTGCGACTGTGCTGGTTTTCAGCGTCTCGCACTTTATGAGGTGGTGTTTCTGAATGTACACATTTTGAAAGTATGTGAAGACACTAGGGCTGCAAGATTTGGGAAAAAAAAATAGATTTTTCTGGATAGAAAATGCATTTAAAAAAAACATTCCAGGTTTATTCTTGTAGGGCTGCACAATGTATTAGTGATTATATACAGTTGCAAGAAAAAGTATGTGAACCATTTGCAGAATCTGTGAAAATGTGAATAATTTTAACAAAATAAGGGAGATAATACAAAATGCATGTTATTTTTATTTAGTACTGTCCTGAGTAAGATATTTTACATAAAAGATGTTTACATATAATCCACAAGACAAAAATTTATTAAAATAACCCCATTCATAAGTATGTGAACCATTGATTCTTAATACTGTGTGTGGTTACCTGGATGATCTATGACTGTTTTTTTTTTTTTTTGAGATGGTTGTTCATGAGTCCCTTGTTTGTCCTGAGCAGTTTAACTGAGCTCTGTTATTCAGAAAAAAATCTCCAGGCCCTGCAGATTCTTTAGTTTTCCAGCATTTTTTGCATATTTGAACCCTTTCCAGCAGTGACTGAATGATTTTGAGATCCGTCTTTTCACACTGAGGACAATTGAGGGACTCAAACTCAACTATTAAAAAGGTTCAAACATTCACTGATGCTCCAGAAAAAAACATGATGCGTTAATAGATGGGGGGTGAAAACATTTGGGATTTGAAGATCAAGGTAAATTGTATTTAATTTGTCTTCCGGGAAATATGCAAGTATCTTCTGTTGCTTCCGAAGGGCAGTACTAAATGAAAAAAAATTATATTCAAGCGAAATAAGAAAAATTTGGACCTGTTCAAAAGTTTTCACCCCCCGACTCTTAATGCACCGTGTTTCCTTCTGGAGCATCAGTGAATGTTTGAACCTTTTTTAATACTTGTGTTTGAGTCCCTCAGTTGTCCTCCATGTGAAAAGATGGATCTCAAAATCATTCAGTCACTGTTGTAAATATATGCAACAGATATGCAAAAGATGGTGGAAAACTGAAGACTTTTTGGGACCTGGAGCTTGTTTCTGAAGAACAGAGCTCAGTTTAACTGCTCAGGACAAACAAGGGACTCATGAACAACCATCACACAACAAAAAAACAGTTGTGGTTCATCCAGGTAACCACACACAGTATTAAGAAGCAATGGTTCACAAACTTTTGAACTGGGTCATTTTAATAAATTCATCAATTTTTTTTGTCTTATGGATTATATGTAAACATATTTTATGTAAAATGTCTTACTCAGGACAGTACTAAATAAAAAAACATGCATTTGTATGATCCCTCTTATTTTGTTAAAATTTTGCACATTTTCACAGATTCTGCAAGTGGTTCACATACTTTTTCTTGCAACTGTATCAATATGACTCCTTAAAGGTGCAGTAAGCAATTTCTGAGAAACACTGTTGATATTTGAAATCAACCCAAGCAAACACACCCCTCTCTTCATTGGTCCGCCCCCGAAATGCACGAACAGAAATGCACGAACAATGTAAGAGTGGATGCCTCTTTATCATAGCTGAAAAATAATGCTTCATGAAAAATAAAATGAATACGATTAGGGGTGTGACGAGATCTCGTGAGACTAAAATGTGATGAGATTTCTCGTCGAGGCGAAAAGTAGTTTCGTGATATTGCCATGACAGAGTGATTAGGATGATTAGGAAAGAATATGCCACCACTACGTTTACATTACGCCTCCACTGTCGTTTTGCTTTGTATTTATATAAAAAACATTTAATTCAGTTGGATAACGGTCGCCGCCGCTCCATATTTACTGAGTAAGAAAGCGAAAAGTGAAAGTAAACGCGAGGGCGCATTCAAACGCAATTTCAGTACCCCGCGTTTTGAAAGCGGCTCCCTGATGAATACAAATATCTCTCAATATGAAAGCTATTTTAGGCTGGGCAGTGTAGTTGTAACCATCTCTTAGCTCTGTATCAAAGAAAAATTTGGTCTTATTTCCACTTTGAATATTGATATAGATTTATGGTTGCACTTATTGTAAAGTGTTACCATAAAAATTAATAACAGTTTTCTCTTAATCTTATTAAGCACAAACAGTAAGGTTTCATTTGCTAACATTAATGCACTGTGAACTATCATGAACTAACAATGAATGACTATTTTTATTAACTATCATAAACAAAGATTAATAAATACTGTAGCAAATATATTGCTCATTGTTAGTTGATGTTGGTTAATACATTAATGTTAATAAATGAGACCTTATTGTAAAGTGTTACCATTTTTATTTATACTGTTTTTATTTCTATGATAAGTTTGTGGAAAGGAGTTCAGTTAGGAGGTCAAAAGTTGTAGAAGCTCATAAATCATGTACAGTAAGGTCTGAAGAGACTGAAATCATACAGGAGAGAAGTCACTCAGTTGAGTTAGTAGCAAAACCTTTTACAGTACTTGAGTATTGTTGTCTTTTACTGCATATGATAATTCATACTTGGAAAGTAGAACTGAAATGACATTCATTACAAGATGATTAGTTAAAACATTTCAAATACACCTGCAGAATATTTTTTCTAGTCATGTATTTCGCCATTGAGGATTTCTTAAAAATAGTGTGTAAAAATCTCGTCTCGTGAACTCAATCTCGAGTCTCATCTCGTCTCGTCAGATCCCTAAATACGATGAATGAAACAAGGAAGACCAAAAAAATTAACATACAATACACAAGATTATATACAAGCAAGAGTTTGTTGTTACACCAGCACATCAGCTCCAGACAATGACACTCAAAGCTGTCCTGTAACTATACCTAACCTTACAACAACAGCATATCTTGGTTCTGTGAAACAGCAAAACCAATGTTACTCACGTATGGAGCAGAAACAACACAACTTTGGTTTCTTGCTTGGGTCTCTCCAGTGCTGGAAAGCTTTTCCAATATTAACACGGGTCCTAAAGCTCTTGCCCGATAACCCTTCTTTTTCTAGTGATATTCCTCTGACCTTTTCTTTTTTGTAATGTCTCTCAGCCATCTCTCTTTCTACAGTCTTTCTTCAAATCTCCCTCTTGCTCACACTCTCTACTCCCCCATCATGGGTGTATATGCCCCCTACTGCTGATTGGCTACAAGTGTGTTGTGGTGCTAGGTCTGATCCACTGTAATGTTTTGAGCGGTATGGTCCCACATATGGGATTTTTATTTCTGTGCCCCTGAGAGTACGGTCCCACATATGGGATTTAGAACATTTAGTGACGTCATATAACTGCCAGATTCAAACTGTGCCTTTCGCGCTTTGACTGTGAGACGGACGCACTCAGCACTTGTCATATAAGTGACCCTGGTCATAAGGGTCAATTTTTTTAAATTGAGATTTATACATAATCTGAACGCTGAATAAATAATTTTTAGGATAGGGTAATATTTGACCGAGATACAACTATTTGAAAATCTGGAATCTGAGGGTGCAAAAAAATCTAAATATTGAGAAAATCGCCTTTAAAGTTGTCCAAATGAAGACCTTAGCAATGCATATCCACTTACAAAAATACTTTTTTGGTGTATTTACGGTAGGAAATTTACAAAATATCTTCATGGAACATTGTCTTTACTTAATATCCTAAAGATTTTTGGCATAAAAGAAAAATCTATCATTTTGACCCATACAATGTAACGTTGGCTATTGCTACAAATATACCCGTGTGACTTATGACTGGTTTTGTGTTTAGGGTCACATATCACAACTATGCAGTGTTTTCAGCCACATAATATTTTTTTGAAAGGTTTCAGACATTTAAATACACATAAGCACCAGTAAAACAATACATTTTAGAGTTTATAAAATACACACTAACTGATGTCAGACATCAGTGGAAGCAGCAATAACAATCCATTCAGTCAGCTAGAATATTTTAAACTCATGCGAATGAAACAGCATTTCACAGAAATCACTTACTGCATCTTAAAGCTTCTCTTTCATTGACGACAGGGCGGTTTATAAGCATTTCTAATTACAAGTGTGGGAAGATGGTTGGTGCATGTTAAGTTATCAGCGACGACAACTCAAAAACAGAGATGAAGTTCGGGAGGAGCAGCATTTATTGTCAACCCAGCCACTCAGACACTGAAAACGTCTGTGTAAATAAACACATTGCTGCACTTTATTCTGAAACACGCAGCACGTTTAATTAAATCGCAAATTTTATAACATTTTGATTCACACTAAGCCATATCAGAATTTTGCTGCAGAATTATATAAAAAATATTTCCCTTCATTCATCCCTCAGCAAACAAAGATAATCTTCAATTTGTTGCACCGAATAAAAGGGATTTCTTGTTCCCTCTCCTGGGTGAAGATCATCACATGACTGTTCTTGTTTCAGGTGGTTCCGTCAGCTCCAGTTATGGGAGATACCGACTACTCCGACCCATTCGATGCTCGTTTGGATCCACGTCCCGAAACCGCCCAGGGCCCAATCACTCCTGAGAACAACGGCTACATGGAGCCCTACGAGGCCCAGAAAGTGATAACCGGTCAGTCAAATCAATCAATCAATCAATCAATCAAAAACTTTATTAAGGACACACATGGTCCATAGATACATACAACAGTAAAACATTCAAGAAACACAGTCCAAAAAAAATCATATATTTACATGCAAGCTAAAACGCCAATGGTTCCACATGGTGGAAAAGAACCTGACTCAAACTTCTTCTCGTTTCTCTTTTGGTGTGTGTGTTCTCATACCCCAGGGGAGTGTGGTTTGCCTTTTGAGTCGTATGGAGAGACTGAAGTATGAGTGTGTCTTTCTCAGTGAGTCCCTCAGACGCTGTCAGTCATCCAGTGCCGTCAGACAGTGACTCACGGCTGATTCTCTCCTGGAGTCTCGCAGATTACAGTTCTGCGTTTATGTAATCTGTTCCATTTTTTTATAACTTCCAAATTGATATTTGCTCCCTGCACTTGCTAATTGCAGAGATATGAGCTCTGTTTCAAAACTTACAGCGTTTTAAGACAAGTTTTCTCAATTCATGACCCCTTTTGTGGTTAGAGTATCATGTCTAGTATTAGCTTAGCAATGTGACTCCCATTTCAATTAGGATACTAACTTAAGGGCCATTAACACAGAACATAGTTGAACTACTTTTAACTTGAGCGGTGCATTTTTAGAATGTTGTCATGTGCGAGTCACAAAAAAAAATGAAATTGCAGTGTTCAAATACAAACCCGATTCCAAAAAAGTTGGGACATTGTACAAATTGTGAATAAAAAAGGAATGCAATAATTTACAAATCTCATAAACTTATTCACAATAGAATATAGATAACATATCAAATGTTGAAAGTGAGACATTTTGAAATGTCATGCCAAATATTGGCTCATTTTGGATTTCATGAGAGCTACACATTCCAAAAAAGTTGGGACAGGTAGCAATAAGAGGCCGGAAAAGTTAAATGTACATATAAGGAACAGCTGGAGGACCAATTTGCAACTTATTAGGTCAATTGGCAACATGATTGGGTATAAAAAGAGCCTCTCAGAGTGGCAGTGTCTCTCAGAAGTCAAGATGGGCAGAGGATCACCAATTCCCCCAATGCTGCGGCGAAAAATAGTGGAGCAATATCAGAAAGGAGTTTCTCAGAGAAAAATTGCAAAGAGTTTGAAGTTATCATCATCTACAGTGCATAATATCATCCAAAGATTCAGAGAATCTGGAACAATCTCTGTGCGTAAGGGTCAAGGCCGGAAAACCATACTGGGTGCCTGTGATCTTCAGGCTCTTAGACGGCACTGCATCACATACAGGAATGCTACTGTAATGGAAATCACAACATGGGCTCAGGAACACTTCCAGAAAACATTGTCGGTGAACACAATCCACCGTGGCATTCGCCGTTGCCGGCTAAAACTCTATAGGTAAAAAAGAAGCCATATCTAAACATGATCCAGAAGCGCAGGCGTTTTCTCTGGGCCAAGGCTCATTTAAAATGGACTGTGGCAAAGTGGAAAACTGTTCTGTGGTCAGACGAATCAAAATTTGAAGTTCTTTTTGGAAAACTGGGACGCCATGTCATCCGGACTAAAGAGGACAAGGACAACCCAAGTTGTTATCAGCGCTCAGTTCAGAGGCCTGCATCTCTGATGGTATGGGGTTGCATGGGTGCGTGTGGCATGGGCAGCTTACACATCTGGAAAGGCACCATCAATGCTGAAAGGTATATCCAAGTTCTAGAACAACGTATGCTCCCATCCAGACGTCGTTTCTTTCAGGGAAGACCTTGCATTTTCCAACATGACAATGCCAGACCACATACTGCATCAATTACAACATCATGGCTGCGTAGAAGAAGGATCCGGGTATTGAAATGGCCAGCCTGCAGTCCAGATCTTTCACCCATAGAAAACATTTGGCGCATCATAAAGAGGAAGATGCGACAAAGAAGACCTAAAACAGTTGAGCAACTAGAAGCCTGTATTAGACAAGAATGGGACAACATTCCTATTCCTAAACTCCTCAGTCCCCAGACGTTTGCAGACTGTTATAAAAAGAAGAGGGGATGCCACACAGTGGTAAACATGGCCTTGTCCCAACTTTTTTGAGATGTGTTGATGCCATGAAATTTAAAATCAACTTATTTTTCCCTTAAAATGATAAATTTTCTCAGTTTAAACATTTGATATGTCATCTATGTTGTATTCTGAATAAAATATTGAAATTTGAAACTTTCACATCATTGCATTCTGTTTTTATTCACAATTTGTACAGTGTCCCAACTTTTTTGGAATCGGGTTTGTACATCCATCTAGCAGATTTACATAGAAAAACAATGGAAAAGCAATGCAGTGAAATGCAAAAATGCATTCCCTGGTTTTCATGGAAATTTTGGCATATTTTATCGTCGTAGGACTCCAGCATCCACCTTAATTTCTCCTCAGATCTGTCTTGCCTTCAAGGCAGCCTCATTTAATTTTCTTTCCATCTCTACAGGTTAATCTCTTCTCTCATTCTCCATCAGTTCTCAGGTATGGGGGAATCTAGCAGCCTCTCTCTCACGCGTCACAAACACTTAACATCAACACACACTCCCATAGCTCCCTCTCTCCCTCCACCTCAGGGTCGGTCCCCCAGGGCCTCTTTGTCGCTATGGAGACGGCTAAGGAGCCCAATAGAAGCTAGATGTGTGAAGGTTAAAGTTTTTCTTTCTCTTTTTATTCTTTTTGGTTTCTTCTCAATCCTGCTTTTTTCTTTCTTGCTGAAGCACACATCCATGCCAGTATTTCTTTTGCAGGTAGTCCTTTCCATGTCTGGTGTGTTTGATTTCACGCTTGACATCATTTTTGCAGTCCGTGCCGTTTGCTGGATGAAACTCTCACAATTCATTCATGTTTGTAATTTAGCATTTAGGGTTAAAAAGATTAAAAGAATGTTCAGAGTTCAATACATCTTTGAATCGACAACATTTGTGTCATTATTACCTGTAGTTTCAGGTAACTAGCCATTATGAACAAGGGATGCACAATATATTTGTACCATGTAGATTGTAGGCCGATATTTATTAGAAATTCTTTAAGTTTCTCATTTTTGTTTATGGTGGATATTTAATTGTACATGCTAGTGTTGTTACCATTAAAAAAACTAGGGCTGTCGATTGAATGCGTTAATTGAATTAATTAAGTAATTACGATAAAAAATAACGCGTTAAAATTAACGGATTTAACGCACTTGCCCCTCCCCAGACCTACATAGGTCATCTAACTTTTCATACAGTTGACTGATGATGAATATGATGCAGGGCAACAACTCACTGCATGACGGAGCCTATAATGTAGTTAGAATGTCCATAAAATTCAAGATAATGCACAAAACAAATGCCCCTGTTTGAGTTTGTCTCATATTTACATCATATGGTATAGTTAAGCAATATCACACGAGTGCTGTTTTTCTGTCCAGAATAGCATGAGTGCAAATGTGATACTGATTTTATACAACAGTTCAATAAATAAGAAGTTAATTGTGTTATTTTAGATACAATATTGTCTGTTTTGCTCAGTTTTGCCAATGAAAAATAAAGGTAAAGCAGACCTGTTCGTCTCCGAGCAACACACAGCGCCATTTCATTTCTGAATCCACGCTTTGAACGAATCTGGTGAACCAAGCTTGCTGGACTTGAAGCAGCGCTGCACAGACTGATCAGTGTATGACATCAAAGTACCACAAAAGTGGTTCAGACTCATTTTAGGTTAAGGGCCGGATTGGGAAAAAAAATAACCATGTGTGGGCCGAATTAATTAATAAAAAAACTTAGTGCGCTGATAGTTGCATTAATATTAACCATATGAACAACATATTAATTTGCAAGAAAACTAGTACACTCCTTAAAACTGCAGTTATTAAAAATTGTTAGATTTTTTAAAATAATGCTTTAAAAAAAAAAATGTTTTAATAGTGATGCACCTATTTTGATTTTTCGTGGCCAATTCCAATTTTTTTTAGAAGCAAATTGGCCGATTCTGATACTGGTTGCAGATATTATTTTTTTTAAAGCAAATTTACTTGTTTATTTGTTCAAAAAAAAAAATGTGTAGCTCTTTGATATTAGAGGCAAACACTGCATTTTTATCACAATCCCAACAAAGATGTTATGAACATGAGCATGAGCAGTTGTTTTTAATTTAAATTATTGTATAATTTCCTGACCTGACGTATGATGTAGGTGTAGCATAAGCTTAGGTGAGAATTGATGAACGGGGAAGCACAGAGGATAGAGCAAAACAAAACGCCAGTCACAAATTAACTTAGTGTAAAACAAGAAATTTTAAAGAAAAATGTCAGAGGATTTAGACACGAGAAGAACTACGTCATACCCTTCTGCCAGAACTCGACTCTCTTGTGAATGTGTGTACGGCCATTGCTGGAAGCCAGTAATTTATAGTTTATAAAGTTTTAAATATGGATATTTTCTTACAGAAACCCTTTGTTTCGCTTCTAAAGGCATTTATTTACCCACTGGATTACTTTTATGATGGATGGCTGCGCTTTATGGAGCTTCAAAAACTACTAAATGCAATTACAAAGCTTGGAAGAGGTAGGATATTATTTAATATAACTCTGGTTGTGTTCGGCTGACAGAAGAAAGTTATATACATCTAGGATGGCTTGAGGGTGAGTAAATTATGGGGTAATTTTCATTTTTGGATGAACTATTCCTTTAAGAGCATCACATGTTGGCGTTGCGTTTTGTAGCTGCAGTTCATTTCATATAGGCTTTTAACCGACTGTTATTTTTTGCTGAAAAGCTCTTGAAGGTCGTTCAGACATCCTGTTGTTTGGTGCTTGTTGTTTGAGAGGTATGATAATGGAAATGAGAATGCCCATCAGGAGTGATTGAGAGACCCCAGTCCTTGAGATTGGACTCGATCTACAAATGCACACACACTTACATCTCTTTCTCTCTTTGTTAAGCCCTCCCTTATGAAACCAGCAAGCTGTGCAAACACAATTTGTCTCTCCTTCAGATTCATACCCCGCCACTCTTCACCAGACATTTTCATAATTAATGTGACCTAGGCGAGGGAGCCCAGCTGTGGAGACCAGGGAACATATCGATTTATTGTTGTGTCTTGATTTAACAGCATGGCCTGTCTCGCATTATTTTAATGAAAGTCACAATGAAACTCCCTCTAGAAGATACCTGGATCAGTTTACATACACAACTGTTAATCTCTCAATAGTCTTTGGAGCATCAACACAAAGTCTGGTCCTCTTTGCAGCTTATTCTGACCACGAATGCCCACTTGGACAGAAAGAGACCATCTGATGGACATGTGAAGTGACTAGACACAGTTTGTTTTTGTTTAAGGGGTCAGAACCAACTTTTCATAAGTGGAAATTTGCAGAACAGAGCCATATTAGGGTGGAAAAGAGTTTGTAATGGGTTTGTTTGGTGTTGCAGAGCTGCAGAGGAGAGCTGGTGGTGGAGCAGGAGGTTGGGGGAGAGGGGAGGTCCAACTCTATGACACCCCGTACGAGGAGCGCGTCCCAGGACAGCCGGATCTGCCCGAGGAGGGCAGGGAGAGCAGGCTGCCGCAGGACGACGAGAGGCCTGCCGATGAATACGACCAGCCATGGGAGTGGAAGAAGGAACATATCTCTAAAGCTTTTGCAGGTAGCTTAACTTTCTCGATTTTATGCATCATCCGACTTTGGGGGAAAATAATTAATGTTGTCATCAAAGTTCCTCATTAAAACAATTACGTATTTAAGTTATTACGTGTTGAGTTATGTTGTTGTTGTTGTTGTTGTTTTTGTATTAATTTACTTTAATGTGCATATTTATACATTTTATTTAAAAATGTAAAAAAGTAACTTTAAAAGTTTAATGAAGTAAATGTTATTAAAAAAAATCATTAAATATGTCTACAGCATGTCTAACACCTATTAAACCTCAACTGTATTTTGTTACATTCTTTTTGAATGAATAAATAAACAAGCAAATAAAAAAATAGGTGAGAGATTTTTATTTTTAAATGATGTTTTTAAATAAATATGAAAAATAAAATATTTAAATACATAAAAGTAAAAAAAGGTATTTGAAAAGTAAATTAATAAAAAATAGTAATTATTAGATGTGGCCAGCATGTCTCTATCCCCTTTTTAATTATTAATTGTATTCATTTGTTTATATTTTTACATTTTAGTATAAATTAATGTATAAAATAATTAATAAATTAATAAAAATAACCAATAAAAATTAAATATGCTTAATTACATTTAAAATAAAGTAATAAGAAATGTTCAAAAGTAAATTTAATAAAGAATGCATTCATTAATTCTGTGGTGGCACGTCTCCACAGCACCATCCAATGGTTTCATCCAACGTAAATGAGATTTAGGTGAGGGATTCTGTGGGAAAGTATTTTCATTGTTGCCTATGGCAGAAAAAGGTGCAAAGGAAAATCAATCTGATCAAATTGTTGAATACTGTATTATACTTGCAAAAGCGTCATGTTATGAAAGTAAAACGTGTTGCGAAGGCTGTTTCATGTTAATTCTGTTTCATGTTCTATCACTGATCTGAGGCCAGCTTTATAGATCACTGGATGATGATTTAACGTGTTCTGGAAACAGATGCCTAGAACAGCAATTAGGTTCCATAGAAGAACCTGTAGGAATCAATTCTTTATTGCATTGATTTTTCATTTTGCTGTTCGGTTTATTTTGGTTTAGGTCATCACTGTTTTTGGTTTTTGGTGGCAGAGGGAGGCGAAAGGCGCTCCATATGGATGTTATTGGATCTTGTGAATCTGGCCCCATGTGTGTGCGTGTTTTGCGGAACTCACGGGCAGTAGATGAAAGCGGTGCCATGGGGCCAATCCTGTTTAATTGAGCTGTATCTCTGCGTCAGGGGTCAAGGTGACACTGGAATAAATCATCCCCCGCCTTGCTCCCCACGTTCACCTCCAACACACAAACACACACTTTTTTTTCCATTAATTAGGGCCTTTCTCAGCATGTCTGAGCTTCAGTACAGCAGAAGCAGTGGTCAGCAGTGCCATGGATGAGCACAGCACTAACCCACATCCAAACTGCAATAGGTTACTGCCGCAGAAGCACTCTGTATTTTTAGCTGAGAGAGAGAAAGAGAATGGAAGGGGTCTGTGGTAACTGCTGATGTGACGCCTGCTATAGTAGCACAGAAATAAAGAAGGAAAATAATTAATAAACGACAGGAAAGCATATCATGTGAGCACCCCCTAATAAATTTGTTAGATGCAGGTCTCGTGGACCCTGATTATTTAGGGCTTCCTTAAGACTGAGTAGTCAAAGGTAATAGACATAAATTATATACTAATCTGTGATGTGATGTGTATAAAAAAGGGGGT
>RJVU01053127.1:6277212-6331982 GCA_003731715.1 Anabarilius grahami | reverse complement strand
TTTGTAACTAGATATTTGTTAAATATCGAGATTCTGATTGTAAAATGCCTGAAAAATTTTGAGATTTATTTAGCTGTATCCCCCAGCCTTAATTGTCACCATTAGCAGTAAAATCTGTACATGTTGGATGTTAATTGAATCCAGATCCCAAGAAAAAAATCCTCTAGATGAGTTTTAACAGCGCACATAAAATGCTACCAAAGCATAAAGCGCATTAAGAGTTTGTTTGCACCTTCGGTAATAACATCTGTGTAAATTGAGACTTAATCACAGTTTTCCAGTGATGTAATATCGTTTCTTTTTATGAGATGCTCAAATGAGGCTTTCATTATTCCAGATGGGCTCTCACACTTAGACTAATATGCCGTCTCGGCACATTTCTTGCCACAGACGCATTTCTCTATAGCCTTGTGCTTTAGTAATAATGATGTACGAATGGTGTGGCCATCTGTCCCAGCATGATGTATTTGTAGCCCAGAGATGACCTTTGTGGCGAGTGGCTGGCGCTCTTCGGTGTGGGTTTTTTGCAGGACCGTGGCTAACAGGCACTGATGCGCTGCCCTTTGTCAGCCTGACTGGGTCTGACAGGCATGCTGGAACCGCAGGAGTGATGGGACAGTTAATGCAGAGCATTAGAGTCATACAGTGAATGGCCAGAGTGGTCTCAAACCAGAGTAGATAGTTGTGCACCTGTAGGTCTATAGAGTTAAAGAACGAGGTATAGATCCATTAGGTGTAAGCAGTGGGGAGGTTTTTATATATATTAAATTTACAAAAATAAATTAGATACATTTTTTTTATTTATTTATATATATATATTTATCAATTTATATAGATATAATATGCCCATCAATGCGCTTCGTTCGGGTTACGGAAGCCAAGAGATTTTTCAACAATGTCACCAAAGAAGAGTGTTTTTGGTTGTGAGGGAAAGATAACCTTTTTCAGCTTCCCAAAGAACCCAGCATTAAGGGAACAGTGGATGAAGTTTGTTTTTACAGTTGTGCGTGTATGTTTGTTTGTTCCTGGAATTTCGCTTTGTAAACAAGTCCCAGTTCGTTACTGGATTTGCAGATCGGGGGCGGTGAGTAAAACTGCATCAAATGTCTGTGTTTTGTTGGCAATTGGCGCGCAAGTGCATAAAATGTAAACAACACAAACGTTTTTGTTCCCTTTTATTTATAATGCTTGCAGACGATTTCTACGCAAAAGCTGCAGGCGCNCTGAAAGTGTTAACCTGTTTGCACTTTTGCCTCTTGTACATTCCTGTGTATCTTAATATTTAAGACTACAGTATAATGCACACATGCACATTGCCTCTTGCACATCCCTGTGTATCTTAATATTTAAGACTACAGTTTACTCTCATGCACATTATTTTCCATTCTATATTTAATTCTACAGTATACATCTTCTTTTTTTTTTCATATTTTATTCTTATATTTTTATTGTTTACTTTTATTTAATTCCTTCATAGCTATAGTTATGTATATTCTCATCTGTGTTGTATTCTTTAATAATTGCACTGTCCATGGAGCGGACCTGACTCTCATTTCACTGCTGGTTATATATGCTCTATATAATTGTGCATGTGACAAATAAAACTCTTGAATCTTGAATCTTGAATCAAATGTTTGTGTTTTGTTGGCAATTGGCGCGCAAGTGCATAAAATGTAAACAACACAAACGTTTTTGTTCCCTTTTATTTATAATGCTTGCAGACGATTTCTACGCAAAAGCTGCAGGCGCTCGTGACTTTTTAGCTTTGCCCACGGCAGGCACGCCTCCAGGAGCTCGTTTTTTTTCAGAAAGACTCGGTACAGCGTATCTATCTTTTATAAATATGATAAAACTAAAGACTTTTCGGAGATATGAAAGATGCAGTACTACTCTACAGGTACTCAAGATTAACATGAGATTGGCAGAAACTGTGTGTGTTACCTACCTTTTAAAGAATAATAACACACAAAAACAGTATATTTTAAATATATGATGTAACAGGTAGGAAATATCCAGAATCAGAGCAACTATCAAACACTTCACAGTCTTCACTGCATAATTTAGATTAAAATATAGATTAATTTTTATGAATTTATTAATGCAACAAAAATTATTCATTTAAGAGCAGTGAGTGGTATTCTTTTTCTTTTGTTCTTTAAATAACATTAATGGCAGACTGCAGCAGGTTTATTAGGCTGCTGTAAAGATCTGACGCACATGACACAAATCTGCATCCTGTTTTCTCAACTCTTTGTGTTCATTTAAGACTTTTACTTAAGACTGTGTTTACAAGGATACTTGACAAAAATGGGCCTTTTGGCATAATTTTGTGTGATTTTTGTCCGTTCAAGCGTGAAAGAGAACTCAATGCGACTGGTGTAGGTGGGTAGCACAATTCGACAGTGGTAAATGCTACCAGCATCATATAAATGTGGTTTGAAGCTTTATTATCATCCTTACCTACCCCTACCCTCCAAACAATGCAAATATAGTGTTGGTAGCACAATCTAATAAGGTAGCATTATTCATCAGAACACCAAATTCGTCTGAAGCGGCTTTCTGTGCACACGAGTCATTTGTGTCACACAGAAGATTCACAGACAAAGCTCTCTTTTGTGTCTTGTGGCACTTGAATGGCTTAAAAGCATTTGCATGAATAAGAGCATGATCATATAATCTAATGCTAGCTGAAGGATGACGGAATAAAACGTATGCTGTTAATTGCGTTACTTTTTTTAACACATTAAGCTTGTGTGTTTTTGCTTGTATAATAATGTTTTGATGTTTTTATTCTTTTTTTCACTTAGATGCCACAGTCTTAAGGTGTGTAGTTCAGTTTGTCTTTAGTTGGTTCATTAAGAATTACACTGGATTATTTGTGAAATCATCCAAATTATTGGTGGAATTAGGTGGATTATTCACAGGGTTAGGCAGGTTTGAAGGAGGATTACCGGGTCCACTCTCTGATTCTGGTTCTCCAGATGGGACCATTGTACCGTGCCAAGCATCAATAATGCACAGGGAGCGGGGCGAAAGAGTCTGTGACATTCTGTCTTCAATAATTCACCAGTCAGCGGGGGGACGTATGGGCCCGCCTGTTTCTTTTTCCAAACATCACCCAGTCGTGTTATTTTTGAGAGGGCGCGATGAAGGGGGTGGAAGTGTCGGATGGTGGTCTGTTTATAAAGATGTCACACACCTCCCCTTTGGCCTATTCTTCATCTTGTAATCCTGTTTGAGAGTGTTATGTGCTTGTATGCGTTACAAGGCACCCCATGTAAGTATGTGAGTTGGGATTGAGATATGGAATTTTTGGGCTGATATTTTTAATATTTGAGTTTTAACCTATGCTAAATAGCTAATTAATTTTAAAAAGACTTAAAAATTAATTTGAGAATAAGATGAATTATGGACCAGACCTTTAGTTTAGTCAAATGTCTCAATGGAACGTACCTCATCAAGTCAAAGTTCTTCTTGTAATTCAGTACATTTTGTGAAAGTATGGGAATTAGCAAGCAGCCAATGATGACTGAAATGTGTATCTCTAGCTTAAATGTCACAACAGCCCCTGTTTGAGTGTGTGAATATGTGTGTTGTTAATGAGATTTATGGGATTGAGATGTTAATTAGATGTTGAGTCAGCTCTCATATTGCATTTCCTGCCTGATAAGCAACACTGACATCGGTGGATTGTCTCTGTTTTCTCTGTTATCTGTTTCTCACCATTCTCTCTCTCTTTCACTGTCTGTGTTACTCGCTGTGTGGAGAAATAGATATGAAAGATCTGACCGAGCTGCCATGGCCTCCTCCAGTCGGACAGCTGGAGGAGGAGCCCAACTGTGGCGAGCAAGGTGAACTTTGACCCCCTCCTCCTTCCCACTGTTCCCCCTTCAGTGTCCTGCATCTGTCGAGCTCGCTGAGTCACTATTGCTAGGAACCTCCCGTTTGCTTCCCATTTGATTTAAGTCACTCCCGCTCAGTGCTGCTCTCATCACGGTAGCATGTGATGAGTGCATGAGGTCAGTTCTGTCCTCCGGTCGTGTTTTCACTGGGGATGCACCGATAATTCTACTGATACAAGCGTATTAAAAAAAAATTGTTAATTGTAATGAAGCTGAAATAAACTAAAATATAAATCTTAGATGAGAAATTTTAATTTGAAATTTAGAAATGTTGCCTATGTAACTAATAAGTGCAAGTAGACGTACAAAAAATATTACAACTGAAATAAAAATAAAGATACTGCAAATATTAAGAAATACTATAAACTTATCTGTACTGGCTGATACAGATAAGCTTATTGTTTAGCCAATAAATGACTGATATTGTAGTTGTAAACTTTTTCGTCTAAAAAAATTAAGACTAAAAATTTAAATCGGTTGTTTTTTAAATGCGACAAGTGAATTTAGACGTTACAACTTTATAACATATTGCATGGAAAAATGGATATTCATTTTGAGATTTGCGAAAGATTACATTTAATAGGGTTTGTAAAGATTAAAGTGGAACACTGGCAATTTTTTTTCCCAACCCTTTTTGTAGTGTTACAATGTCGGTATTATATGTAAATGAATAATGTTTACTCATTGTCCATGTTACCTGGACAGAGAAATTCATGTTTATTTGTCAGCAAAAGTCCACCGAATGACACGTTTTGGACTTTTGACAGCTCCAGGGCTTTTGTGAAAACTACAGATTGTACTTCTGACAGTTTCTTTTCATTTTTCCCCTCCGTTCATTGTCATCCAGTTTGAATTGTTGACGACTAACACGGAGGTTTTTCGTCACTGCATTCTCTCTGTATTTACAATTCTTTGCAGCCTTTAACCACTTCCTACAACCAGTTGGATCCTTCACTGGAAACCGAAATAACTCAAAACTAAACGTTCACTCTTTGAATTCTTGCACCCAAGTGAACACCATTATGACTACAAGTTTGCTAAGAAGTATTTCCTGCTAAAGCAAGGTGGTATTTGACTGTGGTCAAGTGTATTCAGAGCCAACTGGTGGGAGTGGCCTTTGATGCCATCCAACAGTGCATTATGGGTGTTGAAGTTTTCCTATTTGGCAAAAGAGAAGACAACAGCATTTTTTTTCTGTTTTCTCTAGTCAGGAAGCACCGATTTCGAATTTTTTCGCCTTTCTACCTTTTATTAAAAGCCCATTTTGCCAGCGGTGAAGTACCCCTTTAAGTTTAAGTGAGCCTTAGATGACAGCAAAGATAATCTAAATGTAAAAATACGAGAATTGAGCATTTAGAATTAAATGCCTACCCTAATGATAACCAATGAGGTACTGATAAATCGTGCATCCCTAGTTTTCACACTTGGTTTGATCTGAACTTCAGTTCGATTAACCTCTTCTATGGATCAGCAGGACTCTTTTCACATTATATTGTTTTGCTCTGAACCCTGGTGCATTTGTGTTATAAATGTGACACCTTAATTTCCTACAACCCTCCTGTTTTATTACTCTTCGTTGCCCTGGTTTAGACTCCTCCTGCTTTGCATATCCACTTTTTTTCTTTTCTTTTTGACTGTCTAAATCAGGCATAATGCAACAAACTTATTTGTTTAATATCAGATATATGGAATGGAATTTCTGACCAATGACATTTCACAATAGTTGGCACAACTCAGCAACATGACAGTTGTCCGATAAAAAATTGCTCATCCTGTTGCATTCGCACTATGCCACAAACCATATGCATCATTTGAACCATACAACTGAGACTAACATGAAAGAGTTTTATCAATTGCCGGTTTGTTGCGTCATTCCTGGTTGGAACCCAGTGATGGAAAATCTACTGTGTTTTTGTTTTTCAAACAACTATCTTTAATCACTTTTGCACTGCTGTTTGATGTTGAATTAAGTCTTATCGTCTCTCTCACTGTGTCCTTCATACAGTGCAGTTTGAGGGTGCGGAGTGGGACCGTTCCTGTTCTCCCACAGAACGCCTGAGGTGTTCCAGGCCTCCGCAGACCACAGGCAGCATGAAGCTACGCAAGCCCAGCGATCCTCATTCCATGATCGGGGAGAGAGTGGATCCCACCCTTCCCCTGGAGAAACAAGTGTACGTCCAACACGTCGCCACAAACCATTAGAGGTTTGAAGAAAAAAATTGAGAGGACAAGACAGCTAAGCTAAAAAAAATGCCACAATTAGAATGCTGTCCTATAATGTGATTTGCTGATCCTCGTGTCGTTTCAAACTTGTATGTGCTTTCATTCTTCTGTGGAACATGAAAGAAGATATTTGACAGAATATACAGTTGAAAGAAGATATGGTGACAGAATATACAGTTTTGACATTTTCAAGATGCTAAATGGATGGTCTCACAGTGTAATGTCTCGGGCCTTTGGGAACGTCAACATAGTGTGTTATTATTTTAGGACTTTGAGAATGATTTATGATGGCGGTGTGCATGGTTACTCCATTAGAAAGTGCAGTCAAGTGCGTCCAAAATATTGCTACAAATTAGTCAGCTGTTCAGGATACAAAATTCCCCAGACACATCACCCTCAGTTAGACAGCAGCTGGGGTCTCACGGGGGACATGCCACAACAGTCACAAACATACTAACTCTCAAAATATTTACTGGTGTCATATTCCACACATTTGTAGTATTATGAAGTTAGTTAAGGTTTCTTGCACCAAAAGCCGTGGTAGCTATTATTATTTTTTTTTTGTACATTTTCCACCTGGATCCTTAGAATTAAACAACCTGTTTGTGAATGTTAGAGATCTGCAAAATTTATCGTGCACGATAGTGGAGTTGTTGCGTCTCATTTACTAAGGATGCGTACGCAAAAATTGTGAAATCTACATACAGATGTTTTCACGAACAAATCAGGATTCATCAATAACTTTCATTCTAAAATGTATTCTAAATTCATGAAAAATGTAGGAACTGAAACCACTCGTACGCAAAAATTACATACTCTTGGTGGCCTTAAACGTTAAGATGAAATTTTAAACAAGATCATAGATGTACGTGTACATTTTATATATATATAATATATAAAATATAATGGTGCATTACTGCGTTATAGCTCAAGCTGCAAGGTGTGTACATGTGTAAAGCTGGCTAATCAGAGGTGTGTAATGTGTATATAAAAGGTGTTTGTTGCGTTTTAACTTGTTCAAATCTTGATGCACGTGCTCTCAGGCGAGAATGCGTCTTTAGAGAGTGTCATGTTTGCTGAGAGTGACGAAAGAAAGCCCTTATGTGGACATGGTTTTGGTGTGTTTTATGTAAATGACATACCTTGGGCAAGCGGTTGCTTATTTAGAATACTCCGAATTCATCAACATTAGAAGAGGTTAAGAATAAATTCATGTGCTTATGCACGTGTTAATTAGGCGGAAAGTTTTTGTGAGAAGTTCAAATGTGCGTATAAATATGAATAGTGTATGTAATTATTAGTGAATGAGACCCAATGTCTCCAAAAAGAGAATCAATTCTGAACAGCCTGAAACGAGTCTTCAGTAATTCCAGTCATATCTCGTGCTCGACCTAGGTAAATTTATAACAAATTTGCATAATGCTAGCCTATGGTCGTCATTGGCTGCCCATTAATAACATCTACTTCGACCCGCCCTCAAACACTGTAGTTGTAGCCGAGGCCTGGAAGAGTTTGGTTTGTGGTGTTGTTGTTAAGTAGACGCTGTTTTTAGTGCTGCCAATGCAAATCCTTGCATACACTTCCAAAGGATGAGAACCCGGGCTCGTTATGCTTCCGACTCGCTGTAAGCCGTTGACCAATCACAACACACTGAGCCGTCTGACCAGTCAGAGCAGAGTACACCAATCACAACAGACTGATGCTACGTCCAAAATCGCATACTGTCTGAGTAGGTACTACATTTGAATTTGAATTTACTTTCATGACCATTAAAAAAGTATGTTCTATATAGTATGAATGTGGGTAGTATGAATGAAATTCAGATATACTTCATCTGCCATGTTGTTACTGTCATGTGACCTACCATCATCATTTGCTTCGCTTCACTGCCATTTATAAATCTGCTCCCGTGGCCTCATGGGATAGTAAAGTGTGCAGCAAATTAATCTTGGTGGAAGTATAGGTCATCCCAGTTCTTCTCGCCTACTGTTTTTCCAAATGCTATGAATTTTTGTGAGAAAAGAGGTGAGAAAATTTAAATGTTGTAAACCTATTGTTTAACAAAATTAGGAACCTTTAATATGGCATAATAGGGCCACTTTAGGACATTATATTAATGGGTTTTGTTATGTTTTGCTGACCTCTTTGCCTGTGAAATGGCTTTGATTTGAAAACATCATAGATTTGACATCACATCCTGTTGTCTTTCAGATGGTATCACGGCGCTCTGTCACGTTCGGAGACTGAGTCTCTACTGACCCTCTGTAAGGAGTGCAGTTATTTGGTGCGAAACAGCGAGACCAGTCGCTTGGACTACTCCCTCTCTCTGAGGTACAGCACTGCCCCTCTTCCTCCCTCCAACACAGCCACATTTTATTTCTCCTTTCCCTCCATTACCGTTAAATGAAATGAGCAAATCTCATCCCCATTACCCCATTCCAGCTAATTGCCATGTGTTTTGCTTCATTTGTGTCTAGTTGTCTGAATCCTAGTTGTTTTTGTTCTTCCTTCTCACCTACAATTATTTTTTTCACCCATCGGAAGAGTTCATCTTTTTAAAGAAATTGCTTAATATTTAATATTAGTATATAATTTTGTGAATTTTATATATGCATACTTTACATTAATTTCCATTATTTTAAATTACAAAATAATATAATATTATTTATTTTTTTCTCATATATATATATATATAATGCTTAATTTTTATATGTATAATATAATTTAAAAACACAATATTTATTGAAAGTCACAGCATTTTTTAAAATTGCTTTAAACAATAGCTGTAGTAATACAGCATAATTTATGTGATCTATGTATGTGATATTACTATTAACTGTTGTTTGGTTACAATTATTAATAATCACTTTTTTTAGCCTATCACAAAATTGTAGAGACTTTGTCTGCTGTCATGTGACTTTTTGCCATCAGTGTTGACAGTATTATTTAAATTAGCTATTATGTCTTTATCTCACATTTATCTCGCATTTTAAAATATTAGTTTTTCTGTTATACTGTTTTATCATACTAATTATTTTTCTCATAATTTTGTTTTGATTGAATTTTCTCCCTTTCTTCCTCGGACAAAACGGCCCTGCTTCATTTGCACACTGATGTGCTTTTCGATAGGCTATCATCTAGAGCGATAGTGCTTATCTGGTCAAATCTCGCAGCTCTAATTACTGTCTTGATCCAGAACCCCCTGGTCCCCCTCCTCTTTCTTCTTTTTCTTTTATTCTCCCCGAGCTGTAATCAGGCAGGTGAACAGCTCTTCAGTTCACAAAGCTGCTCCTGCCGGCGTTAATGAATATGAATGACCCGCAGAAAGCCGCAGATACAAGCGGGAGGCCTTTCACACACCTGAACACACTCAGTAATCACACACGCCTTGTAATGCAAGTGCACACTTCATAAGTCATGGGCAGAAACACTCCAGAACACATTCAACAACATGCTGAGACTTTGTTCACATGAAATCAGATTTTTACAAGCCCTATCCAAACCACATTCGCACAACAGCATCTGACAACTGTGGGAATGAATGAACGGTGCTGTCTGATGTCATAATGCTGTACGCCAGCGGCCTTTGAGGTCTGATCCAAATCAAAGTGACAGCGGCTCAGCATAGAGAGCTTTGAATGAGCCGCCATTGAGATTCACAGGCTTTATATTGAGCTAATAAATGACTCTGTTCGTCACGTACCTGGTAGATAATACCTTTTTTGGAGACGACAAGCTCCTTGAACACGTTAAGTCTTGAATTTCAATGTGCCGCTTCAGCGTTAGCTTGATTTTTAATAGGGTGAGAAAGATGTTCTCAGCCTCCTTGTGTTTTATTCACACATATTAAGGTGAATTGTACAGTACAGTACAATGACAGCCTCAAACTAACCAATTACTTCCTGTTTCTATACATAGAAATCCAGCAGTTTGTACTGAGCCGTCTTAAAGGGGAGGTCTAGAATAATGTTAACACTGGGCTGTGCTGAAGTTATTATATTCTTATACATCACTCAGATTGTCCTATTTATTGTGGGTAGTCTTTTGTTCACCGGTGACCCAAATACGAGATTCACAGTCCCACCTAGGGATCATGTTATATTAAAGCTGTCAAGTCACGATAAAATGTCTGGAATATATGTTTTTTTTTAGTTGTCGTCTCTAGTGATTTAACAATGCTATAAGGCAATGGTACTGTTTGATTACCATATTTATATACCATGGTATTGTAAAGAACTTTAAAAAATACCACAATACTGGCATGGTATCATAGTAGTATCAAAAATGTTGTATTACCATGATATATTTTTATGATAATGCCTTGTTTTTTCCCCAGATCAAATTAATATTTAACTTTATTTGGGAAAAAGCATTTATAAAAATGTTCAGGCTTTGTTTCAATAGAACAGCAAAGTAGTGTTTGTTTTGTTGAAAGCATTTACAGGCTTATTTTGTTAACATAACATGCCCGAAGATTAATAGTGGTTTTGCGTGTTCTTTTTCAGGAGCTGCCAGGGTTTCATGCACATGAAGTTTAGCCAGTCCAAAGATGGCCGCTATATCCTGGGCCAGAACAGCCCTCCATTTGACACCATCCCTGAAGTGATCCACTATTACACCACACATAAACTCCCCATCAAAGGAGCTGAACACTTGTCCCTGCTCTTCCCTGTGCTGGTTCAGACTCTCTGATTGGTCAGAGCACTGCAGAGAAAACAGACGGCAGAGGTATATGCCATTGGGAATGAAGAGTTCTTGGATGAACATTCAACACATTCAGCAATGATGTACACCAACTTTTGGGTCCCTCATGTCTTTGATTGTACAAAAGCATCTGGTTGAGGACACAAACTTTTCCAATAGATACTTCAGATCCATTTACAGTTAGATCTGTTCACATGCCAATTCACATACTTGTTAATAATTCACCAAATTAACTTTCTGTGAACCGTACCAGACTGGTGGCAGCGAGACCTGTTGCTTGTCTTCAGTCGTCTGCCTGTGTAATTCTCCACTGGGATGGTGGATTAGCCACTGCTGATGTTTATTGATCGATTAGCAGCCTCTTAGGATGAGCAGACGAGTCTCCGCTCTTTTATAGCTGCTGTAAAAGACATTTCCACACGGCCGTTTATGACTATCCTCTCTTTAAAATTTGTAAAGCCTTTTGGTTCTAGAAGACCCTTGAGACCACACACAAATGTTGTTTGGTCCACTCAAGGCTGTAGTCCTTGGAAAACAAGTTTAATTCTTACATTGTCTTTGTTAGACCTCAACTTTGTCGGTGTGGCTGGTCGTAGATCAGTGTACTTTGGCAAATTTTAATGTTTGGGACAGTAGCTGAAACCAACTGATCAAATGATTGATGTGAAGTTTGAATCATGATCACTCACAGAGATGTTCCTGTAATTGGTATATTAGGTCACAGATACAGTAAAATGCTGAACGTGTTTCTTTAACTCCTGTTTGTACACTGATTTACATGTGTTATATAATAAACTTTCTAAAGAGAATGCTAGTAGTTAATAACGACTGATGCTTCAAACTGTATCACACTCCCTTTAAGACAAGTCATTTCACTCGGCGGCCATTTTTGAAACGCCACTTGGGCATACAAGTGCAGCTCCGATCTCTTTGAATGGGGAAACATCAAATTCTCCAAAGATGTTTGCCAAGCTTTCGATTAAATTTCATATTTGAAATCACCAATGAAATCTGACAATAACTGTCTCATAAATTTTGTTTCTAAACGTTCGAATCATGACCAAAAAAAAAAAGGTATTTTTCAGGCTGGATCAAGCTAATGCGCATGTGCAGTCCTAAAGTGTGTGTCTGTGTCTCATTTCGGAGGCGCGCGTCTGACTGTTTCTATAGGAACCGGAGCTTCTAACAGCCGCTGCAGTGACTTAGAAGGCAGGACTTATTCCGCCATATTGCGCATTGCGCTTTCTCCTATTCAAAACAATACAAGTGACTCGTCTTGTGTTATTCTATAGTCTTTGACGGTATTTCATCTCAGTTGCTGACAGTTTGAGATGTAGACAAGATTTTTGTTTATTTTTTACATTTGTATTTTACATATGCAAAACCCACCACCTTGTTTGCTAGGTTGTTCTAGGTGGCTGCCATGGAGTTCTGGGTAGTACCGTATTGTTCCGAAAATAAGACGATGTTTCTTTCTTAGAAATGCATCTTAAAAAAAAGGGTTCATCTTATATTCAGGGTCTAGACTTTTACATGTCAATAATACACCCACAACAATACACCCTGCAACGCCAATTGTGCGTAAAATGAGTGTGCCAAGAAATACGGTGTGTCAGAGTGTAATGTTAGAAGATCGAGTGCAAAAAGACAGTCTTAAAAACGCTAACAGTCACCGAGCCGCGACTGTCATGTTTACCTACCTCGCTGACGGAACCAAACTTCCCCTGTATGTGAATTTAAAATGAAAGGTACCCAGATATCAAAACTACAATGAAATTTAGCTTCTACTGTTAATAAAATTTTGGTAGGCCAAATGGTTTTCACAATGAGATGGATAACCTAATTGTTATATAATTTAGATGGGCTACAGGTTATTTTTATGGCATGCCAAAAAGTGTTTATTTTTTAAATATGATCATTGGTACATTTTAGCAGTATTTACCATACTTTCAATACAAAAATTAAAATATGAAAAATATTTTCAAATTAAAGCATTTTCTTTATAAAAATTCTTTATAAAATACAACATTTGATATTCAAAAGATTAGATATTTCAAGTACATCTTGAAAAAGGGTGGGGGGGTCGTCTTATATTCAGAACAATTTGTTATATAGGATGTTCTGGGCAGCTCTGGTTGATAGGGTGTTTTGGGTGATTGCTAGGGTGTTCTGGGTGATTTTTAGGGAGTTCTAGGTGGTTGCTAGGATTTTCTGGGTGGCNTTGCATACTGGCTTAAGCCAAAAGTCTCCACCCCTTAGTCTCCATTATATTCTGGTCTCTAAATATGGCTTGGGTCCATCCTTCAATTTTCTTAATATATTTTTTGTCTGTTTTATTATCTGACAATCGAAAGTCTGATAAAGTAATCAGCATGTAGTTACCACAGATAAGCAGTTGTGCAAATCCTTAAACCCCAATTATGAGCTATAGTCATTTGGTCAGCATTGTTGTTTTAATATGTGCTTTTAAATAAATTGGAATTTGTATAGTCATATTGATATCCTAGCAAGCACCAGTAGTCAATTTAATTGCTGTAGCTTGCCATGCATATTACTTTAATAGCTTCACATTGCTTATTATCAAGAGACAGAGAAAAAATGGTGTTGAGATTGACAGAAAGATGTGTTAATGGTTACTATACATGTGTTTTATCCTGGGACCACATGCCATGCACGAAAAGATTGCAAAGATTGAACGTTAAGCACGAGTGTGAACATTTGCTTTTCCCATTGCAACCCACAGAAGGCCGTCTTCCTAAATCAGGCGGTGTTTGTGTGTTCATGTGTGTGTGCTTCCTCATTATCTCTGTTCTGCCGAAGCGAAGCGTTCTGGGATTGCTTTCATTACACTGCCAAATGAAACAGCAGAGAATGATTACTGGTGTGACGGGCGGAGAAGGTGGTTCAGATCAGTCCTCGTCCCTCCAACTTCAGTAAAGAAGACGGTGAGATAAAACGAGGGGGAAATTAAGGGTTGTTTGCAAGCACATTTTGCCGCTTTTTAAATGCAATAACATTTTGGTGTGCTTCGAAATGTCTATCACAATTTAGGATATGCCTCGCCCTTGTGCATATTTGGCAGCAGATGATGATCTATCAGATGCGCTCACTGAGAAAGACACCTGCGATCACAACAGAGCCAGGAATAATTTCACAATCAAACCACACCAATCTCGACCAAGCCCAAAAATTCGCAATCCTACAGCGGATGGCATCTAATGCTAGTGGCTTCTGCGTTGGCTACTGGTAACGATTGTTCCCAGCTGCTCTGACACATATCCAGGCATGTCCACATGTGCGTCTCGAGCGCCTCGTATCACATTGTCCGAGACAGACACATTAATCTCGCTCAGACATTCCACAAACAGGCACGCACTCACTCTTGGAGGGAAAGCAGTTTCGACAGGTGTGTCTGCTAGACTGTAACCAGAGATCGGTCAAAATTTAAATAGCTGAAACTGGAGGCTCCTCTACCGTGTCAATACCTCAAAAGCCCTACGACGTCTTCCTCACAATGAACACTGCGCTAATTCCTCTGGTAATTAGGCTCTTACTAGTCATGGAATAATTAGGTCTTACAAAGAGAGGCATTTCTCAGCCGCAAGCTTAGACAAAAGCCGAGCAGTGAAAAGGGGGCCCAGATGTGCACCGAAGGGTGGAAAAAATCAACATCATTCACAAGGGCTGCCGTCATTATCGCGTTACCAGCGCTCAAGCAAGGTGTCATCTGGATTTCATTATGGTGAGGACTGGCAACTTTACCATCTGTTAATTTACTGACATCTGACCTTTGAACCCTCCTCCCGCCCTTGTGGGCAGCTGTCCCAGATAAAGTCCTCATCTTGGACAGCTTATCTCCTAAAGCCCCGTCAGATGCAGCTCGCATACGGCTGCAGCTGAAGGCTATTGTAATGGATTGAAAAAGACAGGGATCTGGGGAGGAATGAACGTATCTTCGGCTCTACTTAAGAGGATAAGCATAGATGATCCTCAGATTTCCAGGTCTCGGAATCGTAATTCAGGTGTTTGTGTGATGTGATTAGGCCAAGTAGGAATGCTCCTGGTTCAATATCCTTGGTCCTGAGCCAAGATTCATATCAAACAATCATAGGCCAAATCCTATGCCTAACCCAAACTTACCCCTAAAAGGAAAGGAGCAATGGTTCTTGTGAACCCTCATTGATGGAAGAATACATATATTTATCACTGTTGACAAATTTGCAAATAATTGTGCCTCTCGCTCAGAGGTGTCAGGGGTGGGGAACATTGATTATAGAGGGCCACTGCCCTGCAGAGTTTCGTTCCAACCCTGAAAAAAAAAACATTCACCTGCCTGTAACTTTAGTAATCCTGAAGACCTTGATTAGCTTGTGCAGGTGTGTTTGATTAGGGTTGGAGCTAAACTCTGCAGGACAGTGGCCCTGCAGTGGCTAGGATCAACGTTCCCCACCCGTCCTAGAGGGACACCATTCTGCAGAGATTAGCTCCAACACACCTACCTAGACATTTCTAGTGATCCTGAAGACTTTGATAAGCTGGTTCAGGTGGGTTTAATTAGGATTGGAGCTAAACTCTGCAGGAAGGAGGCCCTCCAGGAGCAAGATTGTACGTCCCTGCTTTCGCTTGTCACTAGGGCAGTGCCCTCGATTGTACATTTTTGTCTCTTACCTACCTCATAAAGAACTAACATGCAGTCTTTAGGAGTAGATAAGCCCCAAATTTGTACCTTTTGGGGGTACTGGCCCAAAGGAAAGCTAAAAGTACATTTTTGCATTATTTCTTCTAGTGAAGACGTTCATGCATTTTAATATTCCACCATTTCATTGATTTTATTAATCATTTTGTAAATCGAACTAACATAATTTGGGCACCCCTTCATTGGCACTCGCCCTGTCGAATAAGACGACTGGGCTTGTGTCACGCTACAGCTTGTCAAAGTCTGGCATCTTAGTTGAAGCATCTTCTCTCCGCTTTCATATCCAATTTGGATCGGTATTTGGTCTTTAGGCAAGGGTGCTGGATTGCACTAATAAGTGCTAGCAAATGGTACCAACAGTTTTGGCATTATCAATGACAATTTACTAACTCTAATGTCATTCCAAAGCTGTATAACTTCCTTATGTGTAGGACAACAAATATTTTTTGAAAATAAGGGGTGCACTTGTTTTGGACCCCATTGACTTTCATTGTATGGAATTAAACTGTTCTTCAAAATGTCATCTTTTGTGTTGTCCAGAAGTAAATCAGTCATACAGGTTTTTATCGACATGAGGGTAAGTAAATTGTGAGTTTTCATTTTTGGGTGAAATTTCCCATTAAAGTGTTCGTTCACACAAAAATGAAAATTCTGTCATTAATTACTCACCCTCATGTCGTTCCACACCCGTAAGACCTTCGTTCATCTTCAGAACACAAATTAAGGTATTTTTGATCAAATCCGATGGCTCAGTTAGGCCTCCATTGACATCAAGATAATTTACACTTTCAAATGCCCAGGAAGCTACTAAAGATATATTTAAAACAGTTTGTGTGACTACAGTGGTTCAACTTTAATATTATAAAGTGACGAGAATACTTTTTGTGCGCCAAAAATAACAAAATAGCAACTTTATTCAACAATATCTAGTGATGGGCGATTTCAAAACACTGCTTCATGAAGCTTTGAAGCTTACGAATCTTTTGTTTCGAATCAGTGGTTCGGAGCATGTCACGTGAACTATTGAAGTTTCAAAACACTTATGATATAATGAAGCCTCATTTACTGCAATCATGGGATTTTGGTGCTCTGAACCACTGATGTAAAAAAAAAAAAAAAAAGATTCATAAAGCTTCATGAAGCAGTGTTTTGAAATCACCATCACTAGATATTGTGGAATAAAGTCACTATTTTGTTATTTTTAGTGCACAAAAAGTATTCTCGTCACTTTATAATATTAAGGTTGAACCACTGTAGTCACATGAACTGTTTTAAATATGTTTTTAGTAGCTTTATTAGCAGTATTTAGTAGCAGATTTCATCAAAAATATCTTAATTTGTGTTCCGAAGATGAACGAAGGTCTTACGGATGTGGAATGACATGAGGGTGAGTAATTAATGACAGAATTTTCATTTTTGGCTGAACTATCCCTTTAAGACTAGGGCTCTAGCTAATGATGACTGTTCTTCACCAATCTCAGGTCTTGGTCTAGCAAGCCTAGTCTCGGGCTAATGAGGAGGTCCAATTCCAAACCTCGACCAGAAGTGAAGCAAAGAGATTATTATGGCTTCTACATTTCCTAAGCAACACACGTACACACAAACACCTTCTACCTCAGTCAACCCTTGAAAGCTTGTTAAATGTGACCCCTGGTCCCCGAATGGGAGAAAATCAATTGAGTGTTCTCGCATAGGCACATCCTGAGTCGCCGGTCCAGATGGAGGCATTGTTCACATTGAGTGCTGGGCCAAGCAATGTGCCAGTCTGATGTATTCAGCTACAGATACTCCCCTCAGCTCTGACAAGCACACAGACAAATGAATATTCTCAATAGTGGCCATCCACAATAGCTCAGTGGTCTGCGCTTTGATCCATTGTGGCAAAGAGCCATTCATTACATGAGGTGCAGAGGCACATTGTGTGTGGCAAGTGTGTAATGCCTCACTTTAAAGGATTAATGTCCTCTATGTGTGGCATGCTTATTTCAAGGACTTTGTACAAGGCTTATTGTTGTGGGATGTTTGTTTTTGCTCAAGGTTACACATTATAGAATAACACTCAGCCATCACTGTTTGTTGATGTTGATCCTTCATGGCACTTCAATCGTTTGGTGTGAAATCTCTTGATGAACGGATTCTGTGATACTGAATGTCTTGTACAGTAGTTTTCAGCTATGGAATGCCAACAGACATGATTTTACTTGGGAAACTGCTTTGGCTCTTGGAAATGAGTTCGATTTGTTTAACATTCTATTTTCCCCCCCTCAACCTGACTGCAAAGATCATGGTGATGGAGAGAGAGAGAGAACCGCTTAGGGTGGTAAATTACTTGAAATGTCACACTTGTCAAATGCTATAAAAAACATTCTTCAACAAAATGTCATTTGTTCTCGCAATGTTCTCAGTATGAACAAGTCATGTTGAACCTGTTTTTGGTAGTAACTGGTAGAATTAAAGAAATATTCCTGGTTCAATACAAATTGAGCTCAATCAACAGCATTTGAGGCATCTTTTTTGATTACCAGAAAACAAGTATTTTCAGTGAATCACTTGGTTTTGTTAAAACAGCAAAAATCAAGGCTACAGTGATGCCCTTACAAATAAGTGAATGGGACCAATCTTTGGAGGGATTTAATGCAGAAATGTAAAGCTTATAATTTGATAAAGGCACTTACATTATTCTTATGTTAAATCTTTATTTTTAGAGCTGCAAAGTTTGTCATTGATATGTTTATTTTACTGTCTTGGCAACAAAGTTGTCAAATTTGATAACCACACTGAATGAATAAGCGATTATTTCACACTAAAATCTTAACATGCATATTGTTTGTCTTGTGGCAGTATTATTAAATGTTTACAGATTGGCCCTCTTCACTTCCATTGTGAGCGTCTCATTGTAACCCAGGTTTTGGCTCCAAAAAAAAGCCAAAATTCCTTTTTTTTTTTTTTTTGCTATTCAACATGTGCCCCAAGTGCTGTCGACTGAATGACATGAAGCTGCAATATACCTCAAAGCAAGTTGTCTATAATGCTCTATGATAGCACTCTGTGGTTAGAATTTACTGCTGTATGGCTCAAAGATTGGTGCCATTGATCATGATTTTTACAGGCCGAGCCATTTATAAAGAGCCTACCATGATGCATCTGTAAATTATAGTAATTGACTGTATTCATAGACAAAATGTGTGTCCATTGCCTTCACATTTGCTCTGTGGCGCAGTATATTTCAACGTGATGCTACAGCTCCCTCTAGTGGTTATAGACAATGATTACAAGGCAATCTCAACATTAGATTGAGTTGTTTCACACTAAATAACACATAACACTTACATTTTTTTGATAGTTTTATGTAAGTTAACAAGTACTATTGAGCAAAAAAATAAAAACAATTTCAAGACATTCACAACGAAACCACCTCATCTTACATTCTGCCATCTAAACCGATCCACAGAATATTAACCGTAAACATCCACAGTCTTCTTTAAAACACTCAATTTATGTGTAATGAGTATTACAGATAGCTTGTGTAATAAATAAGAATAGCAAACTTTTCAAAATGTTTTTGTCTAGTAATGAACTGTGAGAATATGTTAAAGGTCAGTCTTACACATGGAGTACTATAATAATAAGTATAATACTGTTAAGGCGGTTTCCTTCATGAAAAGCTAATATACCATTTTACAAATTGGGTTATTTTGATAGAAAAGATTGCACACCTAAGCTTTTCAAGTGATTACATTCTGTAGTGGCTCTATGTTATGTGCTCAAAGCACATGCTCAGTTTCATAAATATTAATACATGTAGAAGTAAATTCAGTTAGTGTATCCTTTGGTCAGCATTTGTTCAATCGCGCTGTGATTGAGTCCGTTGTACCTTTTTTAATTTCATTGTCTTTTGTATGAAAGCAAATCCAGGTTTTGTAATCCTCAGAGAGCTGAAGAACGCAACATAACAAATTCCCGCTCTTTTGTGCTGACTCCCGTAGTATCTTTTTCAAAACTTTCCCAACGAGGGAAGCGCCCCAGCTTTAACCAGCACCGCAGACAGCAAGTCACCTGGCCCAGAGGGGTGCGTGACAGCTGGTGGCGACGTGTCCCCATGCTGATGGTGGGAGTTTGATGGGGTAGGAACTTTACTTTGCATCAGGGAGGACTTGGCTGCACCGATACCTGCCCCGGCCATGCTTGATTTGCTGTTCTCCGCGGTTGGAATAACTATTCCTGGGAGCGCCCCCCCTGCCACCGTAGGCATGGAGTCCTGGGGCGTTTCACAGCAGCAGCAGCACAGCACGCGAAAGAAAGCGGCCCGCATCTCACGGCTTGAAAACGTGTAGATGAGAGGGTTGAGGGCGGAGTTGAGCACGGCCAGAGCGATGAACCAGTCCACCTGGTACAGAACCGGGCACCGCTCTGGACTGCATCCCACATCCAGCAGCAGTAGTAGAAAAAGAGGAGACCAACAGGCCACAAAAACCCCTAGTACTATCACTACTGTGCGTAAAAGTGCGAGTGAGCGATCCGATGGCCGGGAACTCACTCTACGCCCGCTGGACGTCACAAGCTGGTAGATGCGCACGTATAGCACCACGATTGCCGCTAGCAGGGCCGTGAAGACGCTGATGCAGAAGGCTATGTAGCTTTTGTCATACAGTGGTAGGACAGTGGAGCAAGTGTGCATTTGGCCTAAACAGTTCCAGCCAAAGCTGGGCAAAGCACTCAGCAGGACCGAAACGGCCCAGCAGGCTCCCAGGAGAGCCAGTAACCTCCCCCTTCCTGCGGTCTCACATGGCCGCAGGCGAACCATCGTCATGTGGCGCTCGATCCCAATAGCGAGCAAGCTGAAGGTCGAAGCGCTGAGTGCCACAAACATGCTCCCCTCTCGCAGAAGCCACTGGCCAGGAGTGAGGAAAAAAGTATTGCGGCCAGAGGTGAAGATATTGACCATGTACGCCACTCCAGCTAACAAGTCCGAAAGTGCCAAATTGCCGATAAGAAAGTACATGCGGCTGTGGAAACGCTTGTTGCGCCATAGTGCCAGTAGTACAGTGATGTTCTCCAACACAATCAGAGCACAGATGCAAATCAGGAAGGCTGTCTTGCATGTGCCGGTGCTTTTTGGTCTTCCCCACTTGCCCGAGTGGTTGTAGTATCTTACTATAACTTCATTTATTCCAAATTCACGCTCGCCATCCATTTTCCACACACTCTCCACTCTTTTGAACAGCAGATGGCGTTTATGAGCAGCTCCCTGTGAGAAAGTTGGAAAAGGGATCCACCACTTCACACATGATTCTTGTAGGACCTAATGACAAAAACAGGGCAAAGAAAACGTTATCTGACTTGACAAATGTTAGTAAGATGTGGAAACTGGAAATGTGGTTTAATATGCCTGTAGAAAACTAAGATAGTTTGCTAGTTTTAGCTAGGTAGTTTAAGCATGACCAGCAGAAAATTGCCCCAAATTCTTCTAAAACAATTCGTCAGACCAGTTTGGGAGACCAACAAACCAGCTAAGGCTAATTTAAGATTTTTTTTTTTTTTTTAAAGAAAGATATGGTGGTTTGCATATGTTTATCAAACAAAGAGTTATGTATGAATATGAAAGGATATATGTTATGGGGTTTAAACCTATGAAGGTATATAGAGCTTTTCAGGTGGTCTATCTAGTGCTAATGCATGAGGTCATTTTTAAATTAATAATTAATTATCTATCTATATTATATTAGGCTATATTATATTATCAGTGACTATTATATGTGTACTTGTTTACTTGATGAACTTTTGATTTAAACTTAAATTTTAAATTAACATCAGGCATGTAGACACACACAAAAAAGTTTATTTTATCCGACATGTCACCATGAAGTGTTATGACTTCCACTTAAAGTGTAATGATACCAGTCGGCTATATTTGTAGCTATAACATTGGTGTGGTAGTTTGTTGTTCATATTTTGTCATCATACAGCTATTCTTTAAAGGACTGCGACACTTAGCCTGAATTAAAGCACGCTATTGTACGAAAATACAAACATATATGCTACATACATGGTAGCAATAGTTTTCAAGATGGCATAGCTAGTTTATAATCTTTCGGTGATTGGGTATTAGTAATTTAATATGATTTTACAGTGATTTGATATAAAAATATAATTAGAAATAAGAAATCAATAACGTTCTGTATGAAAGTGTACATTAAAATTATGCCAATAAGACAGCTTTCCTTTATAAGACTAGCCTATAACTTTTTGAAGTGATGAAACGGACTTACCGGTTATTTATCTGAAAGATGCACCAACATCTTGCGTATGGTTAATAAATAATACAATCTTATGAGGATGAAAGACTTCGAACATGTAGGTTCAACGATCAGACGTGTGGAATTATTTATCCTTGAAGCAATTTATCCGCTTTTCCCAATTCGTAACGCTTTACATCTCCATTTTTAACTCTATCCAGGTTTTCTTTGGACCCAAATAGAAGTGCTGACAGATTATTAACGGAAAATAATTCACCTGCAAGTTCTGATCCTAAACTCTAAAAGCGCCTTTCCTCAACATTCCCACTCATTCTGGGCGGGAACTCAACAACACTTCGTTTTTTTCCAGGCAGCGAATGGACGTTCAGTCCTGTGTGTTTAACGTTAGTTCTTCTGGATTTGAGTTTGTTTTTAAAGGGCGCGCGCTAATATCAGACAGTGATGATGAAACGTGTGCGAGGATTCTTTTATGTTTGTGTTTTTATTTCCACGTGTGTCATTACACTGAGGGAAATTACTGGGTTAAGTCACGCAGAATGACCTCACCCCGTACAAGTCATCATAATGATGACCTCTGGCACCTGACTTGAGCGTAAAGGAGTGTTTTACACGCAAGTTCAATTACCAGGTTTGGTTACTCATTGAAACGTACACGCAGTAGATTATTTGATGATTTAGTCAATGAAATGAAGTTCAAATAAGTTAAGGACACAACCTTTGTTAAATGTAAAAAAAAAGAAAGAAAGAAAGAAAAAAAATACTGCTGATTATGATTATGTAGCTAATTACAAATAATGGAGACTCAAGTATCATAAAAGTACTCCATTCAAGTCTGTGATCTATATTCCAAGTCTTCTCAATTCTTTCTTGAGTACCTCACTCAGTTTTTGTATGCAAAACCCGGAAGTGAGTTAGCATTTTAGGACTTCCGGTTTCATCGCCCTAAAGTCTATGGGTTTTTTTAAAATGTTTTTTTGCTAAATCGCCTGAAATAAGGTCTTTTGTTAACAAAGCCTCTAAATATTTTCATGTTTTGATCTTTGACATAAAACACACCAGTTATAACCCGCTTGTGATTTATTTAAACCTTTATTGTGTCTTAAAAACGGCGGTTGCTAACAAGTTGCTAAAAGGGACTACTTCTTTCGGCAGGGACTTGAGACGTCATCATGACAAACAGGACATTTGGACAGTATTTCTCATGAAAAAGTGGATAAGTATTCTTACACAGCGTTGATCATAATCAGCGAGCATGTTTTTAAATAAAGTTGGTGTGCTGTAGTCTGTTTATAGCCTACTGTTAGCTTTTTATATCTGCCGACTTTATTTAGGCTTCAAAATATATAAATGTTGTTTTAACTTGTAAAGATTATCTTGATAGACAAAACGTGTAAGTGTCATAACCCTTTGTTAAACACAGAGCTTATTTTTTGCGATTTTCCAAAAGTCTATAGGAAAAATGCATTGGCTTTCGATCGAGGGAACCCGTGCGCTGCTAACTTCCGGGTTGGCCTACAAAAACACATCATCTCTGAGGTGCTCTATTAGCAGCACTGCCCGATATGTGAACGAATCATTCTTTGAATCATTTGATCCAGTTCACATACGATTCATTCTCACTAATTCAATGATCTGTACTTTTATGATACTCTATGATGATTTTGTGTCCTTTTTGAAGCTTGAAACCAACTTTAGTGCACATTAATATTAATTGTATGTGTGGAACACTTTTTGCCAGGTTAAGAAAGTCACCACAAAGGTGAATAAATGATGACATTTCTCGGTGAACTATTCCTTTAATAGAGCATCCAAAATAAGCTAAAGTACTTGAGGTTTTTTTCTACGCCAAACACTCATCTGACCCGCCTCATTTGATATTTCCCCTAATGACAAGCCAAGGCCCACAACATTTCCACTTACAACATCTCATATCCATTCTTTGATCAAACATTGTTTTTCATGGTAAAATGGGAAAAGACATTTTTTTCCCTCCCCTTCGGGGCGACAGGTCATCACTCTCCCAGAGCCTCGATCCGCTCAAGACACACATGCAAAACAAGAACAAAACAAAAAAAGTTCTGTCTGGTTTCATATGTGACACAGTTGGCCTAAAATTAGACCTTGGCTCTAAATAGCCATACATTCTCCACAATGATTAATAAATATAAAATCATCAAAAGCTTCTTCTAGAACTTAAGTGTTTTTCCCTTGCTGTGCACAAACCAGACTTCACATTCTCATAGTATTCCCAGAGGACAGTGTCCAAGCTAACGCTCCAGCTTGGGGATGGTGCATGGGCAAAGGAATGTTTGGGGAGGGGGGTGCTGCATGGACCACTATCACGTTCTCGTCGTTCTGATTTCACCCGCTTTACTCAGTCCAATCACATGGAAGATCTCAAGTTGAGTGAAGGAAATGTGGTGGATTTATGAAGTTACACTCTTAAAAATAAAGGTTTCAAAAATGTATTGCCATAGAAGAACCTTTTTTTGGTACCCCAAAGAACCTTTCAGTGAACTGTTCTTAAAATAACCCATTTTTCTTAATATTTAAAGCAACATCTTAAAAATCTAAAGAACCTTTTGTGTATTGGATGTTAAAGGTTCTTCATGGAACCATAAATGCCAATAAAGAATTATTATTATTATTTATTTTTATGGCTGCATCCACATTAATCCAAAAATATTTGAAAATGTCACACTTGTTTCGAAACACTCTCCAATCCTGTTTTGGATTTTGGTGTTGATATTGCTATTTACCTGTTTCAATGTTTTTATTTGATTGCTTTTAAGTTAAGGCCATATATGCTTGAATGATTATGAAGTTAAGTAACTGCAGTACTTTCTTTGATTGTTATAAGATAAGAAGACTAAGCAACAGTTGTGAAAGTTAGGTTTTTGAGTTTGATGATTGTAACCAACCACAAAGGTTAACAATAAGGATGAAGAGAGCATGTTGCAACCTAAAGCGGAGGTGAGCCAGACGAAGACTTCAGTGAACAAGAGGAAGAGTGCTAGAAGAGGACAACAGCGTAGGCGACAAAGGAAGGTCATAGTAAGCAAGAGATACAGTGACTGATACGCCTACAGCAGGAAGATTGGATCATAGACATCGATCAATTGATGAGTAATATGAAGTTGGAATGTCCCAAAAATTAGTATAAAAGTCTGAGGAGTAAAAGGCCTCCTCAGATGCTGCCTGCATTAAGCGTAGAAGGACCGGGTGACTAACGAGGGGCACTTAACAGCATCTCCAATATTGCTGGGTAAAGCTATAGAGCTTTTTAGCTTAAGATGATTTAAGTTTTATTTTGCATTAACTGCTTTGTATTGAAATCAATAAAAGAGATATTTTGTTACGTTTGCCTTCCGTGAGACTTTACTTATAACTACAAACTGAGCCTAGACAAAGAACAACCACAAGGTAGTCTTCTACGTCATTCCTGAAGGACTTCAACCTACCTGGTGAGTATCTTATGGTTTAGACTAGATTTGACTCTCCTTACCCTACCTGAATAATCATAGGGTTAAAAGGTGTACTATAAATGGTCACACCGACTTACAATCCACACTAAGTTTTAAGTGTTTTCCAAAAGCTCATCCACACTGAAATGTCTGAAAATGCTTCAATCTTACTGCACCAGCATAAAACTGAGATGATTCAGAGAAACCATGTTTTCACATCATTCTTCTTATACAATCATTTTCTTAGCAAAATATCCCACCACTTAATGGTGCGTCCAGCAATAAATGGGAGAACAAAGTAACTTGCATTACTTATTTGGGAAAGTAATTTAGGTATTTTGTTGTAAATTTCAAAGTAATGCGTTATTTAGCATTTACTTGAAAAACGTAATCTGATTATGTTATGTAACTGATTGTACTAAGTAGCATTTATCTAACTAGACTGAATGTGAATAGCAAGCACAACGATGCCAGTACCACCATAGATATCCGAGTATAATATGTGTCACATGACTAAAAGTATCATAGGTTTTGAATACCTCCATATTCACAGTCCGTTTTCAAATGTATCCACTCGGAGAGCATCTTCAAAAAGCTGCTTTCACTGGACAAAAATGCCATCTAAGATTGGACGGAAGGCCAAAACAAAGAGAAAAATGATGCATTTTCAACTTATCCAGATTAATGTGGACATAGCCTATAAGTGTAGATGCTATTAATTCTATTAAAAACACCCAGAAGACTTTGTTATGGTCGTTGTGTCCTACTTCCACATTTTGTTTAACTTGGACTTTGGGGAAAGGAGATGCCGTAGACGCAAAGCCCCTTGCGATTTCTCTTCCGAGTAATCAGCCGGTCATTTTCGAGGTATGTTTTTAATAGCAACGTGCTAGATTTATTGTGCTGGTGTTTGGTATGCTTGGGTACTTCTGTAAGTCAAGGCTTCCTGACACTGAACTTAATGGTGAGTTGGCTGGTTTGGAATGTAAAGTTCAGTGGGAACTCAAGGGGTATGTGTTTATGAGAGTAGGAAAATGGAAAATCTCTCGGGCCTTCACCTTTCTGCCCCGGCCCATGCCTCCATCCTAACTGCCCCGAGCCCATACCCATACGCCTCCCTCCCCTTGCGCTCAGACACCAAACATCTGGCTTTTGCTTATACAGTAACTTACCACATTTTACTAGTTCCCATCAATAAAAGCTTCCTTTTCCATTAGTGGCATATCCACGCCACATCAGAACATAAGGGCCTGTTCTCACATCCACGTTCTCATGATCCTTACAACGTCTTCTAAAAGTCCTGTTTTTATACCAATCACAGCCCTCTCAGATATCTGCTGATACGAGTATCTTATCTTTGCTTTTCCAATTGTCTCTTATCTATTGGCGTTTTCGGCATTTACAGTCTAGATGTTGCTCTCTCAGAATACTTTTGCCATTTGTTGTACCTCCCACAGGTCTATTTTGGCCTGTAGTCAAACTGATTTTTTTCTCTATATTTTAAAATCTCTTTAGCTCACCAAGGCTGCATTTATTTGTTTAAAAACATATAAACATAAATAAATATAAATGTATATAAAACATTGTGAATTATGCTTAAGGTGAGCATAAGATAAACATTAAAAATATATCACTATATAACTCTAAATAACAAAGATACAAACCTTTTTTTATACCTCATTTACATGAGGAACTTTTTAACAATGTGAATTTATTTGGCTTGCAGTCACACTGTTAAGCATTAAATAAACTTCTGCCCTTTGCTGTTGAAAATAACTTGTGAAAAACTTGGATGGCCATCATGTAAACAACTCTAGCACTTTGAATCTACTCTGCACTTTCAGGACAACAGCAAAGCTGGGAATGCTTTTCTAATCCAAACTTTTGAGGGTGGGGCTGGAGACATTTGCCTTTTAGATGTGTCCATTTCATGTTAGATGTCAAGTGTAGAAAGAGGTTGTCTATCAAATCAAACCATCTCTGTCCCCACGGATTGGACCAAAGCATTTGTCTTCTCTGGAATTCAAGAAATATGCATTTTGGCGCCATATGTCCAAACAAAAGTTATTCTATGTTTAGCAAAAGTGTGAGACAAGGTCAAAATGAGACTCCCTCAAGGGTGTCAAGGCTGGAGTGATTCTGAATCTGTCTTATTTTGTGTCTACCCAGAATCAACTTCTCTTCTCAAACATCTGGGCCAGTATGTCTGCAAACAGCCTGAAAACATCTTAGGTCCAGTCATCATCCAGTCCTCATTCTTCTTAACACTTCAACACATCCTGTGTCATTCAGCAGTCTGTGAGTTGTCAAAACTATTTTAAGTGAAGGAGACATTCTAAGATATGTTATTATTCAACTCCCTTCTACTTGATGTGCATGTGCTGGAAACTCGACAAGTGAAACTTGCACAGGACCCTGGATGCATTTATGTGAATATGTGAAATTATGAGTCACTTAAAAAAATGATGTGAGTTTTATATATATAAGACAGTATTCTGTGTTATTACATCTGGAGGTTTTTGGTCCAATAATTAGAATATCTTTTTTTTATTTTTTTTAATTAGTAGTAGGACATTACTATTCATCCAATTTTTTATATCAGCTATGCATTCCGGTTATATATAGTATCATCAGCGTAACAGTGAAAACTAACGTCAAACTAAAACTAACAGTGAAAACTAATGCTTACCATATCTCCTAAGGGTAGCATGTACAGAGTGAAAAGCAACGGTCCCAGTACTGATCCTTGTGGTACTCCATACTGAACTTGTGATCGGTTTGACATCTCTTTGTTTACTGCTACAACTTGTGGTCGATAGTGTCAAATGCAGCACTAAGATCCAGTAACACTAACAGAGAGATACAACCATGATCAGATGATAAGAGCAAATCATTTGTAACTCTAAAGAGGGCAGTCTCAGTACTATGGACAATTCTTCCTCTCCTATAGCGATGAATGAATGGAATTTTTCCTCAGGGACAATACAATGTCTGATGCGATACTGTAGTAAATGGTTGCATGGCTACAATTTTCTCTTTAATATTATCAATCTTCAAAGTTAAGAAGTTCATAAAGTCATTACTGCTGTGCTGTTTGGAAATGTCAGAAGTTGAAGCTTTATTTCTCGTTGATTTAGCCACTCTATCAAGTAAATATCTAGGGTTGTGTTTTTCTTCTAAAAGAGTCGAAAAATAAACAGATCTAGCAGTTTTTAAGGCTTTTCTGTATTTAATATTTCTTTCTTTCCATGTTTTAGCCAGGTTTCTGACAAACACAGCAAATCTATGTTATAATCTGTGATCATATCATTTACAATAAGTGCTTTTGAAGAAAGGAATCTAATATTCAGCAACCCAAGCTTTATCTTTTGTTCATCTGTATTATATCTGTTTGTAATTTGTTGAACATCAATTACATTTTTAGTTTTAAATGGGTTTGGGAGTTTTTGTATTTACTAATTCAGGAAACATACACAGTTTCTATGTGATGATATCTGGTGAAAGAGTCTCTTTGTGTTGGGATTTATCTGACTTCTGTGACATGACATGAGACAGCTAGCAGATGGTCGGTTTAGCCAGTCTGTCTGCTTCCTAACCTAGACCCCAGTTTGTCACGTTTGAGCTGTAAGACTATGTGCCATATAGAGTTGTCAAAAGTACCGACTTCGGTACCAATCGGTTCTGAAATTTAAAAAATGTGATGCTTTGAGCAGATTCATAAACATGTCTATGAAGCCTATATTAATCTGCAGACACCACTTAGACAGCCAGCCATTGAATGATGATAGTCTGCTAAGTATCTCATCACTCCGGTGAACAGGGAGGGGGCCAGAGCAAATTACAGTGTCTGACATCGTACTTGTGAGTTCACACACATCCTTAATGTTAATTTTAGTGATCTCCGACTGGCGAAGTTGGACATCATTAGTGCTGACGTGAATAATAATCTTAGAGTATTTACGATTAGCATTAGCCAGCACTTTTAAATTTGCTTTGATGTCAGACTCTCTGGCTACCGGCAAACATGCGACTATGGTGGATGGTGTTTTCATGTTCCGTGTAATAGAATCGCCAATAACTAGGGCACTTTCAACAGGATTCTCAGTGGGTGCGTCAGTGAGTGGATAGAACCTGTTTGATGTTCTAATCAGAAAGGAAGAGTGGTGGTTGGCCATGAAGGCCTATGGGGGAAAACGCTTCCCAAACATCCAATCATCGCTTGGTTTGATTTGTCCTCTTCTAGTCGCTTCACTTCATGGATGTACGGGAAGGCCTTAGAGGCTACAGCAAATCGTTTAGCAGTACAGCATACATGGGAAAGAGACTGTGAACAAGAGGAAGGTATTATGGACTGAGAAAGAGTGTGGCAGAACATTTTTACTACATCTAGAATTCCCAATCACCAAATCACCATTATAACTTCTGTCACAGAACTTATTGGACCCCACTCAAAAGATATCGTATTGATTTTAATTCCTTCTGTGATAAATGTTCTGACCAACAACTTGGATCCTTTTTCCATAAGATGTGGGAATGTGAAAAAGTTAAAACATTTTGGAAGGAGGTATGTGCTATTTTATCAAAAATGCTTGGATGTACTATACCGATGAACCCTTCTGTATTATTAGTGAATGACGACTATGAATTTCTCTAAGCTGCAAAAAATTGTCTGGCTGGCCGGTTTAACATCTGCAAAAAAACTGCTAGCACAACACTGGCTTCCACCTCATTCCCTGGATGTATACAAGTGGTTGTTTCAACTTCGGGACATTATAATGTTGGAATTATCTACGGCTCGGGTGAACTCGGCACAAATCTCTACATTAAAGATCAGGGACCGTATTCACAAAACATCTTAAGGCTAAAAGTAGCTCCTAAATCGCCGATTTAGGAGAAACTCTTAAAAATAATGGGCGTGTCAGTCCTAATTTTAGGAGTCCTAAATTTTTGCTCTGAGAGTATTTCACAAAGCACTTTAGCGCTAAAACTAGCTCCTAAATCTGTGAAACGTTAGGAGTAGTCAAGAGGACTCCTAAGTCACTATAAGACCAAATCACAAACAGTCCTAATCCACCCAAAGAGACTGTACACCATTGATGCAATAGCGATAGATCCTTGGGTGCTGAACCTTTTCATCATAAATGCAATACATTTTGATTTTTAACCTTTATTTGAATATGGCAACATTTTTATTAAAAATATTTATTTGAATAGGGCAACATTTGTATTTTAAAACCTTTTATTTCAATATGGAAACATGACACCTCATTCTACAATATTTCTGTGATTAAATCGCTGACTCCTCCCCCATCAGCCAATCACTGTTTGTATACTCCATAGCAACAAGGTCAACCCCGCCCTTAATCTTAGCTTAAGACTTCTCTCTATTCTTCAGTAAAAGTTTGTCTGTGCAGCTTTGTGAATAGGTTTTAAGAACTTTTACTGCTATTTAGGAGAACTCTTAGTGGTAAGATAAAATGTTTTGTGAATACGGCCCCTGGACTATAGCTGCTGAAAAGATATCCAAGTACAGGTCCTTCTCAAAAAATTAGCATATTGTGATAAAGTTCATTATTTTCCATAATGTAATGATAAAAATTAAACTTTCATATATTTTAGATTCATTGCACACCAACTGAAATATTTCAGGTCTTTTATTGTTTTAATACTGATGATTTTGGCATACAGCTCATGAAAACCCAAAATTCCTATCTCAAAAAATTAGCATATCATGAAAAGGTTCTCTAAACGAGCTATTAACCTAATCATCTGAATCAACTAATTAACTCTAAACACCTGCAAAAGATTCCTGAGGCTTTTAAAAACTCCCAGCCTGGTTCATTACTCAAAACCGCAATCATGGGTAAGACTGCCGACCTGACTGCTGTCCAGAAGGCCATCATTGACACCCTCAATTGGTATATGTTTTCATACTTTTGTTTGTTGTAAAAAAAAAATTTAAAAAAAGAAAGGGTGGTGTTTTGTCCAGTTTGTCCAGTCGCTGTCGCAGAGAAGGTTATGCTAAACGTGACATGGCATTGCATGTGACAGTAACAGGAGTAAATGACACGACTCACTGTGTTTGTTGACTGATTCCGGCTTACCACAGTTGTCTGATAGACTCGTAGAAAAAGGAGCACATCTGAAAAAAGTCAGTAAGCATGGATGACAAGTTAACAGGCTAGCGAAAAGCTAAAGCGTTGTGCTAGCAATTTAGATTAAAAGCTAGCGATGTCAGACTAATGTGATATTAGACAATATCAGATATATGGTGATGAGCAAGTTATATTTAGCAATATAAACAAGGAATGATAGTAAATAGAGATTCAAAATAAAGCTATATAGAGTTACAGATGCAAACCACTCAGCAGCAAGGCATATCAATTCCGAGTTCCATGATTTCATTAATTGTAGTTGTGAAGTTTTGCGGTTTTTCAATGTGAAATGTTAAGCATTAAGAAAAAAGTTTTCAATAAAGATTGAAATTTGAAGCTTTTCAATGTGAAACGTTAAGCATTAAGAATTTTTTTCAATAAAACAAAAAAAAGTATGTGTGTTCTCTGGGAATTAAACCCATGACTATGGCATTGCTAGCACTATTCTCTACCAATTGAACTACAAGACATAATTGAATATTTTGTTTAAAAAGTCTAGTTAGTTAGTTTTGTGAGAGCCACAAAAGACTTGAAAGGTTTGGTTTACATGAGTTCAATCTCAACAGAGTGAGAAATTGAGAAGTATCTTCAAAAACGTTGAACCTTCTTAAATGTATTGTATGATTATTTGAAACCTATCCTCTCATTATTATTTCTGTCCAGCAGAAGAATTTAGTGCCACTATTCCACTATACAGACATAAGAGAGGATGAATAGACGGAGTGACGACATAAAGAGCGGAGATAGAGATCTGCAGAGGTAGCACGTGCCCTGTTGACCTTCCCACCGCATCCAATGAGGAACAAGACTGACTAACTATTGAACCAACCTTCCCAAAGCTCCATGGCTCTATGAGTGTGCCTCACTAACTAAAGTGCTAAAAACAACATTTCACGCCGTATTACCCTCAATAACTTTAAAATCCCGTCACTAGAGAACGCTGCCAGATAGTAAATCCTTATAACCCAAATAAGGGTTCTTTTTCACCCAGTGTTACTGCAGTTCAGTGCGCTTTAGCTTCATAAACATGAGATATTTTTGTAGTGATGATAGTTTTCCATCCTTGATATTTCCCAAATGTCAATTTATTCCTGAAATGCCACAGATAGCCAAATAAGAATCATCCACTATTAGTACTGCTAATTATGTGCTTAAATGTTTTAGAAAAAAGTTTTAAGCTCTTATAGGAGCCGCCATGTTGAGATCACATGACCAGCTGAAATACAATAGCTTTGGTAACCACTTTGCTTTTGCACTCATATTGAGTGTTATTGATAGGGCTGTGGATGTACTTAAAATGTGCTCAGGGTTTGTCCATCGCAGATATAAACAATTGCATTTTACTAACCATGAAATTCCTCTTAGGTTATGATCTGCTTCATTTCAAGCTGCATTAAGATAACAAAGTCTGGCATGAAGCCGTTCCCCGCTGGTCTTGATTCAGCCTACATACAACCAGGACAACAGACTTGGAAAAAAAAAAACCTCATTTTGGATCACTGAGATCTTTAAAGCGCATCTGTCTGGCACATTTTCTTCCTACCACCCTGCATTAGCAACTTCACCACCTGTGTTTATACACCTCTGAGACTGAGCGTGTTGTTTAAAACTGGGCTCTAACAGGGCTACCTTTTGTGGGGGGTCTGCAGGCGGACATAGCATATGGCTAACGCTACGGCGTGCTTGAATGGGTGCTTAGAGTGACTTGCAGTGAGGTGAAGGTGTGGAGGTTGAAGATGCTGGAAGGTCATGTGGTGCTGGGAGGGTTCCTTACGAGAATCTGGTGTGAAAATAAACTTAGCATGAAGCTGGGCGTGGGGAAGGAAAGACACCAAGAAAGAATTTAATTATCTCTCTAATGTGCTCATCCTTTCCTCTGCCTCCTCCAAACTGAAAGACTGGATGAATAACAGTGTCTTTTTTAAATGAAAACTGAGAAGAGTCTAGTTAATCATTAGCTAAGTCAGATTAGGGGTAGGCCTATGTCTTTGTTTGCCAGGTACTGCACTTAAAATCGTTAACCCAGGGTATTTTTAACATAACTCTGGGTTATGTTGTTGTATGACACATTTTTTATATTTATCCAGATTTAGCAGTTCACACTGTATACACTTCCATTTGCAATACTAACTATAGCTGTGTTAGGGGCCACAGAATGCGTTTTTGTGGTTAAAACTCGAGACGCAGGACAGTAGAAGGAAAAACGCAAGGTCCATGTGACACAGTGGTCAAACACATCTGTCTAGCACATTTACATAGAAAAACAATGGAAAATAACACAGTAAGTAAGTAACACATGTTGCTTCATAATCAGAATGTGATGTTTAAAATACAATTACGAGGAGCAAGATTTGGACCAATGAGTTTCCACAGGGGGTGGAGCTACCAAGACAGCAACAGAAATATAAAGCAAACGTTCAACAAAATGTCCTGTCGCGGCTGGTTAGGACAAAAATGTTCAGTGTTTTGTCACTTTGTTGTGCCTTGCCTGGGTCGAACTGTTAGAAATATGTGTAAGAATGTTGATCAAAATAGAAAAATGAATTGGTTTCAATATAAATCACAATTCACCCTACCAACTTTTAAATATAGCTACATTTTCAAGATTTGAGTGAGTTAAGGTCTGTTTATACCAAGGATGATAACTATAGCGATACCTATAACTATAAAGAATAGCAAAGTACACCACAACTATAACGATAACAACACAGAGGAAGTATATTGTTGGGATCACTTTCAGAACGTTTTTTTCCAGGTGATAAGCAATAAAAACACTGACATCCAATCAGAATCCACCCGACTTGGTGTGGGCTCCAATTTTGTTATCTTTATCATTATCGTTATTGTTGTTATTGTTCTTGGTGTAAACAGGCATTTAGTCATTTCCCCTTCAGTCTCTATTAAATCCTAGAAAGGATCTGTGGTGTTCAGCACCAGTTTTCCGAAGTATTTTTAGCCTTGGGTCAACACGCCCATAAATGGTTCACGTTGAGGTGCCTCCTGGGAAGGAGTTTTATCAGTAATAAAGTGCCTCATATCAAATCATGGCCTCGCAAAAGGGTTGTTGATTCTCACGGCATCCATTCCACATCAGCTCTGAAGAATTGTTTTCTATGGACTGGAACCAAAAGATTAAAACAGAACCCTCTGAGGAGGCTGACAGTCACGACTAGCGTTAAAGGCTAAGCTTTTTTTCTTTATTCGGAAAGAGTGACAAAACATTAATAGTTTTTGATGGCTTACAATTTGTCCTGAGATGACTTTTCATGTTTTGTTTAGGGTAGCAAATGAAATATATTAAGCTATAATACATGTTTATGCAAATTAAATGTTCAAATGCTAGTTGGTATCTGAGGCTATATTTACATTGGAAAGTGCTAGGCACTAAATGTTTTGCTTGACACTCAATATCTGTCAGCAAATGCTTTTCAAGATGTTGCTTTTTCATATAAGACCTTTGGAAATGGCCGTTGAATGATTCCACAACACTTCGAGTAAATCAACAATGCTGTATAGCAAGCTAGCGCTAACCGTTTGAGTTGAATTCCTACACAAGAGAGGAATTGTGTTGGATATCTAAGGCACTCGTGTGTACCTGAGTCAGAGCGTGAATGCGCTGTGTGTCTGGCCGATTTAATGACACCACTCACGGCCCAAATTACACTCAACTTGCTGTGTACGTTTGGAAAAATAACACTTAACATCCTGCAACACTGAATCTCTTGTGTCACATCAAGAGGTTGAATTAGCGCTACAGCTAGCTAATCCTGACGACATAACTACTTTTTTTTTGCCTCTTAATCTCACCTTTTTTTTTTTTTTATTGAACTCTGTGATACACCAAAGGCAAAACTATTTAAATTAACCATACTGAAAATAAAAACAGAATGTGAGGAAAGAGAGGGATATTTGTAAAGGTAAACAGAGAGGCTGCTCTGGGTAAAGTTGTCAACTTTAATTGCTGCTTACAGGAAACTCTCCTCTGAATTACCACCTCTGGCTTTACTAAAACTGCCTCCAGCTAGTCTACAATGAACTGAGAGAAAACTATTTAAAAAACTGCAATAAATGCCATGCTAATTTACAATTTAGGAGGCGTTTTATTATTACTGTCACATTTTTGTATCAAATTGTAGCAAAATGAGACATATAGTCTTCATAAAACTCCACGCTACAATGATAGGGTGGTTATTACTAGCATGTTGCATCGCACGGTGGTTTCTAATTGGTCCACCTCCAAGATCCCTGCTGAAAAAAACCCCAGCTAAAACCAGACTATGACTGGTCTTAGCTGGTTTAAGCTGGTCTCCCAGCCTGGCCAAGCTGGTGTTCAGCTGGTTTGTCTTCTAGCCTGACCAGCTAAGACCAGCTCTAAAACCAGCCCACTAAACTGTGTATGACCAGGCTTGAAGACCAGCTAAAACCAGTCAACCAGCTTAGGCAGTTTTTTTTTCCTTCAGCAGGGATATTTTGGTCTATTTAAGTAGCCTATATGGGATTTTTTTATTTATTTTTTGGTCCATTTAATCATTCGCAAGGTGAGTCTTTTGAGTTATTATTCATGCCCATATATCTGCGAACATAACTTTGCATGTCTACTTTCAGATAATCCTATTTTTGTGAGAGCTCAGACGGTGTGTTGCTGTTATGAAAAGAAACCCAGGCTCAGTGAAATAAGCACAGGCAATTGGGATCCAATCCTAAAACACGTCGCCTACCGCTACAGGAAGAGCTTCAGCCCTGCGGCAGTCTAAACTAAACAGAATAGTGGTTTTAATCCAAGTTAATCTAGATTGAAGGATGAGGTTTACTCTGGGAACTCACTGAGGGCTATCTGACCATCAGCTCTGGGTTTGTCTACGGCCCTTAAACTGGCATAAACATCCTGTTTATACTGTGTGAGAGAAAGAGAGATACATGTTAGAAACACTCAATGTTTAGTCTGCATGTTTTACCTTAAGAGTAACTATATAGTATGAGTATATAGTAATGTGTATGAAAATAGAATTAGAATGTTATTATAAAAATATCAGAAACTATTAAATGAATGTAAAAGTAAAAATACTAATTCCTCTGGCTAAGTCACACGAGAAATCTGCTTAAGCACAATGCATGGGGATCAGATGTTATCCCAGAGTTGAACTTGTGACATCCACAAACTGGACCACAAAAAAATATTTTGTTCTTCATTTTGTTCAAGATGACAAACTTGAAACACCAACACAGCTGATCTGACCGCTGTCAGCCTGTGTCTGTCTGAACCTGCGCGTGAGATAGGCTGTGAATGATCTCAACATGCAGCCAGCGTGATGCGGGACCACCTTTATGTAGAATAACTGCTATTTTTCGAAGACTGATATGACTTAAGACTTCATCTTGTGTCGTTTCATTTTATACATTACTGTCAAAAGATCTATGATGTTATCGTCTACCTCCAGAGAGCACATAAAGTCTTGAGGTGATATGTTGCCCCCTTCTGGTGGTTTGTTGGTGCCACTGCCAAACCACAGACTGCTTTGGATGGTGTCTGCTTTAAAATGAATCATAGGTTAAATTTTGATAAAGTTAAATATTTCAAATACTGCATACATAGAAAAATATATTATTATACTATCAGTGATAAAGTGGGCAAACATTCTAAAACGAGCTGTTTTCAGCTTATCTGCATTTTAATGTCTGCACAATGCTTTCATTGTGATAGGAAGTATTTATGTTTATATAGGCCTGACTCATTCATTTAAACTATCAGCCCATCTGTTTTAAACGTTTCTGCGGAAATTAAATCATGTTTTTATTCGGTTCACCAGAAGAACAAGCTTTCCAACATCCTGAATTCACTGGTAAAATATGAGTCAAAATACCTCAAAGTATTTGAGATTACATGTGAGGTTATGACTCCTCTTGTCAAGCTGCAGCGCAGTTTTCAAGATAGCCTACATAGACTATTGAAAAGCTTTTTTTTAACAATATGAATTCCAATTTATAATGTGTCGTCGTTTTGTATGTTTCTAAAACCTCAAACTTTCTGTTTATTTTCAGATTTAAGTTAGATTCTAAATCCGATTCTGTAGATTCAGACGTTATTCGAATTTCGAATTAAATCAAAGATCAAAAGCCTGAGTGAATTAAACATAGGGTGAAATGTTGTTTTAGGCTATGCTTCTAAACGTTAGTTAGGCTAAATGGCCGAGTTAATATTTTTTCGCCTAATTCGTGTTAGATATTTTGCTATTATTTTGGCGCTTAAGCTGGGAGATTTCATAGGAACACATTAATAAAGTAAGATAACTCTTAACATTGGCAATGTTGGCATTAGTGCCTACGGAGATTTGATAAATCACTTCCGGATGAATGAGTCGTGTAAAAAAATAATTTCTGATTGCCCATGATGACATTTGATGTAACCTAACGAAACTGAATAATTCTCAATATGAGTGTCTGCTTTCATTTTAACAATTCATAGAAAAGAGAATGATGTGATAGGCATATAGGCCTAAAGAGAAGTGATTACTGGAGAACTCATGTGAGTTGTTAAAGTCTCGTGTTTGCATGAACACGTTCATGTTAATTAGTTGACTACTTTATGCTGAATTGAAGGTTAATCAATAACAACGGGAAGAGGTTCGCCTACAAACACTGCCCCCTTGTGGTTTCGGTAATCGGCACATACTGTATGTTGGGCATATATAAAGATTTCTTGAAGAGAAAAAAATAGTTCTGTTGCAGTGAAAAGAATCTCTAAAGCAAAATGTTCATTTCGAGTTATTTTAAGCACCATGGTTGTCCTGTTTTTTCTACATTTATTGATCGTTTGGCGCGAACGACTGTTTTCAGACAGTTTTCCCTGAAAACTCCCCTCACCCACCATTGGTCGGGAAAACAGATAGCCCCACCCCTGAGGCACGCCATTGGCTGATAAGGTTGTTGTGTAAATGGTTGTCTCGTTTTAAATGCAACATATGACAGTTTTTTCACTACTTTTTTATTTAGATTTTTATTGCATTTTAGTTTCTTTTAGTGTGTTCACCTAAAAATATGTGTATAATTGTCTCATTAATCACTTGTAATTGGAAATATTCAACCCGAACCTTAAAGGTATTATGGTGATCTGTAGAATTAAAAAAAAGTCTCAGTAAACAAATAAAAAATATTTATTGATACATAACAGCAATACCTTTCTCATTAAATATCTGGGATATAATAATATATAGGCCTATCGACTGATAAAGACTTAAAGCAAAATCTAGCTCTGCAGAAATGTTTAAGGTTTTCAATCCTTACTTTCTTTAGTAGTTTGAATAGTTCTGATTGCAAGTGTATATAAATGCAAACACAAATGCAATCAGTGTTTTGTGTCAATGAGCCGGATATTAAAGAGGCATTATTATCTCTAACAAAAGCTTTCTGAATCAAATTACATGGAAGAGTCAACAGAAATGAAATACATGACAATCAACAGAAATTACATCTGCATCTTTTGCATTTGGTTTTACAGTCATATTTTCTCATCTGTCAGTAGTAGCCAGAAAAAAAAGAAGTCAGATACACCAGAGAAAAATGTACTTATTTAATTTAATACAATTGAGCATTCCTCAAAAGAATCGAATCTCAATCTATTTTAAATAAAATGTATTTGATCTATAATTTATATTTAAAAAAAGCAATTTATAGCTAGAGAGAGAGAGAAAAAAAACATAATGCAGGCTATATTACATGAATCAGATGTAGATTTTTTAAATATTTTTTTTTAAATGTTGAATTGTTCCACAGCAAAGAAGCCGTCAGCTCTTTTCAGCCAGACCACATCCTCTGAGAAACTGCACAGGTGTTTGCAGACTTTACTGTTGATTTCTGGTCTGAAACCAGTGGTGCGGTTTCTGTTAGTCACTAGGATTGGGCTTTGGGCAAGGAAGCATAGCTTACAGAACATCAGGGCAAAAAGACGACCCGTACTGATATACACACACACTGATACACATGATGAGTTTATCTGCGAGAAACACACTCGCCACTCCCCCTTCATCCTGAATCTCCATGTGTCATTAGTACCACAGATCACATGGAGTCTACATGCCATCTGATATCAAAACAACACAGTTTGTGAGCATGTGCAAGTTCCTGTTTCGTGTAATTCATATACAAGTCAAGTCACATCACCTTTATTTATATAGCACTTGTCACAATATAGATTGTTTCAAAGCAGCTTTAAAGGAAAATTATTTAATGATGTGAACTGAGTAAAGCAGCTCATAGTGCCATTGTTCAGCTGAAGTTAGTTCAGTGTTGATTCAGTTCCGTTGTAAAGATCATCAATTATTAAATTAGTTAATTCACCCAGAATGCAGTTCTATAGAAAACTGTGAAGTCATCATCCAGGAGTGAGTCTCCCAAAAGCATTGTTAGCCAACTATGGTCACAAGTTCTGTCATTACAGATGTAGTTCAACGATTTGGTTTTTCCCAAAACCATAGTTTCAACGAGCATCACGAACTTACGTGGTTGGAACTACATCTCTAACTGTGGTTAGAAGCATAGTTTCTTGTTGAATGAAATGTGGACTTAAATAGATCATGCTTTTGGGCTCAATAAGCAACCTAACATTTAGTACACTCTATATCTTTTATTCTCTTTAAATATATATACCTTTGAATCTATATATTTTAGCATGTCAACGATCAGCGCCATTTTGAAGAGTGTGCATGTGTGTAAAATGTGCGGCCAATTTAGCGATTTTCCCGCCCCTTTTGAGACTTTTTTCAAAAGCCTAGCACAAATCTAGCAACTTCTTGGACAAACCTTACATTCCGTGACTCGCCCACTCACCAGGTGAGTCAAACTCAAACATCTGATAGACATCTTTAAGATGTCAGTACATACATTCTAAATCATAAACATCTTAAAGACATCTTCTAAACGTCTATTTGGCATCTGATAGGAAACGTCCTATAGACGCATTGCAGATGAGCAAACACTCTAAAAAATACGTCTTCCAGACGTAAACACACACATCAAATAGACGTCTCCGAGATGTAGATGTGCTATCAGGGTGGTTAACAAAGCCTCTAAATATTTTCACATTTTGATCTATGACATAAAACACACCAGTTATAACCCGCTTGTGATTTTTTAAACCTTTATTGTGTCTTAAAAACGGCGGTTGCTAACAAATTGCTAAAAGGGACTACTTCCTTTGGCGGGGACTTTAGACGTCATCATGACAAACAGGACATTTGGACAGCATTTCTCATGAAAAAGTAGATAAATATTCATACACAGCACAGATTATAATCAGCGAGCGTGTTTTTTAAATAAAGCTTGAGGAGGCTTGGTGGTGGTGATGTTGATCCGTGACCATGGTGTGCTGTAGTCCGTTTATAGCCTACTGTTAGCTTTTTATATCTGACGCTTTATTTAGGCTTCAAAATATATAAATGTTGTGTTAACTTGTAAAGATTATCTTGATAGACAAAAAGTGTCATAACCCTTTGTTAAACACAGAGCTTATTTTTTGCGATTTTCCAAAAGTCTATGGGAAAAATAGTCGGGTGGGGGGCAGGGGTCAGGACCTATCCCATCTGAGGGTTGTCCCCCCTAAAAATATCATTAAAAATCACACAGTGTATTATAAATAATATAATACTTAAATAATTGTGTAAGTAGTAAAACAATACAAATGCAAACAGGGCAAAAAAAATGCATTTTGAGTCCCCCCTCTAGGCTTGCTGCAAAAGTCGATGTTGTACGCAGTGTTCAGCCGCACACCAATTAAATCACTTGAATAAAAGTTCTATGTTTAGTATAAGTGAGTTTGTCATAATGTTGTTGTGTTTTTCATTAAGAATAATAATGAACCCACCATTCAAGCAATTGCCGGCCCCGAATTGCCGCTAAAGGCCCCGGTATACTTCAAACGAAATTGAAGAACGAACTGATGTGATGTCATTTCAAACAAAATCAGGCCAAAACGAAGTTCGTTTTGTGTTCTTTTTGGAAGTTCGAAACAGCTTTTACAGTTTTGTACAGTTTGATACTGTAAAGCTGTTTGATTTTAAGCAATCTATTGAATAAAGTGCTTTATGAAGACCTGACGTGACTGGAGTGCTAATTTGCAGAACTCGTGCTAACAAACCCATGTTGTTATGATCAGACGCTTTTCTTATGCTTTCTATAACAAATGCTTGCTGTTTTCTCATTTTTGTTGTGTTTATTTTGTTACTGAGAAGAAAGTGCACGGCACATATTTTACATATTCATCTAACCTTCTCTCTCAGCAGTGTGGGCGGCATCAGATGTTCATTTACAGTATATTGCTGGTCACGCATTTCGAACTTCGTTTTACCCCTAAACGAAGAACGAAAAAGAACTTCGTTTGAAGTATACCGGGGCCTTAATTCGAAAGCAAAAGTAAAATGCGCACAGCCGCACGGACATTCAAGCGATTTAAAACGTGGTGGAAAAGAGGGGAAAACGTCCCAGTCTCCATGCTTCACTAATAATAGTAGTAAGGCTTTCCTCTGTGTACACATATCCTTACAAGTAGCCTACAATTTTGGCTGTATTATTTGTGCCCCCTTCAAAAATTGCTCTTGAGAAATTTCATGTTTAATGTCCCCCCCAACTGTTAGATGAAATTGACACCTATGGTGTCTAGGTGCAGGTCCACCATCTGATCTGATACAGCCCGGATCCGGCTGACTACAGTAACCTCGGAATAAGAATGAGACAGACAGACTAATATTAGCATAGATGCCGCTCTTCTTATGATGTACATGTTATGGGAAGTGTTCCTGGTTCCAGTTCTGGTTGACCTATAATTTATGCAGCATAACAATCCTTTAACAGATCTGAATTATAGAAATGTTATAATGTATTATGTGTATGTGTAACCCCTCACCCAGGTCCTACTTGCCCCGCTCTGCGTGGGCCTCGAACCTGGGTCTCCGGCGTGGGAGTCGGATGCTCTAACAAGGAAGCTAAAGGCTATAACCTCTATCATCAATCGCTAGATTATCTCTTGAGATCAGAGGAGTGAGGTTTACTCACACAGCAACTATTAGCTGGCCTCCGTTATATATGCCAGGTTAAAGAGATGTGTTTTAGTCTAGATTTAAACTGACAAAGTGTCGCTGCTTCCCGAACAAGGCTAGGAAGCCTATTCCAGAGTTTGGGTGCTAAATAGGAAAAGCATCTAAAGCCTGCAGTTGATTTTGATATTCTAGGTATTATCAACTGGCCAGAATTTTGAGGCCACAATAGACATGAAGGACTATAATGCATTAAAGGTGCAATAGATGATTCTCCACAGAAACAGGAAGGCGTAGGACCATAAAATGTTCATCCAATTATTATATTAGGTCCGAATAAAATAATACGATGTCTTACCTGCCTGTCAGCATCAGTTTTTACATACCCTCGTGCACCATGTTCGCGCAGACATCATATGTCATCAGTGCGTTTCATGCAATGCAGTTTATACAGATTACAGACAGACCTCAGTCACGGAGCACCGCAAGCAAACAGCAGCCACCTTTTACAGTTCCTATACTGAATCAAAATAATGAGTTTATGCTGCGTTCATGCCATAACTACCGTAATTAAGAGATGGCAACCCATGACGTTCTAATCTGAGCTGTTCACGTCCTCAGACTCGGAATTATGCGTTTCCATGTCAACAGTATCAACACCGAAATTAATCTGCAGCAGTCAGGAACAAAGTTGTTTATGTTAATTATTATTGTAAAGTTATGTGCTTTGAAACATGAGGCAGTTTAATGCCGTCTATTGTGACACAGTGCCGAGAGCAGCTGTGTATGTGTGTGCATTCATGTGTTCTGGAGGAGGCGTGGCTTTGGATGGCGATTTGCAGGGAGGGTGGGATTGTATGCTTTCAGTGCTAGTAGGCTAACGTTAGCATTTCCCAGATCTCCTACAGCACCTTTAAGAGCTCACTCAAGTACTGAGGAGCTAAACCATTTAATGTTTTTTTAAGTAATTTATGGAGCCCTGCACATGACATGCAGGAAAAAAAGTAAATTGTGCGCACAATTTACTAATTCGTTGCCTCCGTTTCCTAAATTGTGTGCATGATTTACTTATTCGTAATAGTAAATCGTGTGCACAATTTAGCCTACTATTTTTTTCCCTGTATGTCATGTGTGGGGCTCTGTAGTAATTAGCAAGATTTTAAAATACATGTGATGTTTAATAGGGAGCCAATGCAATGTTGACAGAATCGAGCTAATATGGTCATACTTCCTGGTTTTAGTAAGAACTCTACCAGCTGGAGTTTTTTATTAAGTGTACAGGGCAACCCATAAACCCATAGAAAAAAGATCTTTACAATTGATTAACATTTGAAGTGGTTTTCCAAAGGATTTTGTGTTTGTACATTATGTCTTTGTATAAAATATATCCATGTCATCCCGAACTGCATGCATTAGGATTTAATAGTTCAATTTGTAACTTTAGCCTACTTAAATATAAAATGGACTCTTTACCACATGCACTGCCAAGACTGTAACCACCATAGACATTGAGACGGTGGATTTTTCAATGCTTATTTCTTAGATTTTACATTTGGTCCCCCTGTAATCTTGAATTTTGATTTATTTCATCCTTGTGCATTATAGTTAATTTAGGATAAAACCTTTTATTTAGGCTATATAGACAAGTGTATAGAAAGTAAATTAATAACAACAACAAATAAAAACCTACCTAAATTATATGCATCTAATTTAATCCCTAATTTTTTCAAATTCTAAGCGAGAATATGTATTTTACTCCTTGAAACAAAGTAAATAAATAAACCCAAAACATTAGTTAAAGAATGTGTTTTATTCTTGGTCAGATTTGTAGCCTGTGGAAAACTATTTGGAGGGTGGGAGGTTAAGACCTAAAAGAAAGTTACAAACAAACAAACAAAGTAACATCAATTAATATTAATATATTTAATAATAATATTTTGAAATAATAAACAGCCCTACTGTTTCAACACTGATAATAAGAAATATTTCTATAGCACCAACTCAGCATATTAGAATGATTTCTGGAGGATCATGTGACACTGAAGACTGGAGTAATGATGCTGAACAGAAACAGTTATTTTAAATTATAATAAAAGTTCACAATATTACTGTAGGCCTATTTACTGTATTTTGATATATAAATATTTGATAAACTACAGTATGTTTACATGTATTGTGATCATGATTAATATGAGACAAAACAGTTGGTAATGTATTAATAGCCTAATAAACATTTTAAATAGCCTATCAGCTGCATCAAATATTGTAGTTGTAGTTTTGTAAGCTTTTTTTATGGATCTCTGATCATCATCTTTCAGAGGCACAAACTAAAATTAAACATCTGGTTATGTGACTACACTAAAAGTCTCACATTGAGTCAAGACCGTTGCAATTTCATTCATAGTTGATAACTTTGAAAATAGCCTATTTTAGACCCCTCAAACTCTAAAGTATATTTTGCTCACTTATGTTAACGGTGGGATCCATTTCCATTTAACACAAATATATGCACTGCATATGAGAACTGTATGATTAATATGACAGAGTTTGGTGACTATCATCAGTGTATGTTAAGTTCAATAGGAGTTCTACACAACATCCGGGCATTCCACCGCTTGCGCAGAATCGGAATGGCGGAGGTAAGTGAGCTGCGGGGCTTGGGGGAAGAACAACACAAGGATTAAATGTTTCAACCGCTCCGATACAATTTAACCGCCAGCCGCGCATTAACAGACAGCTTAAGATCCCGGCAGTCTGATCGACCGACTCAGAAAACGGCAAAGATAGACGGTCACTAATAAGGAAGAAGTTAAAATGGGAGCACTCCTCAGCGTTTCGCCACTCTATCTATCTCTCTGTCTGTACGCGTTCACGAGCGTTTAATTCGCCAGATCGAGCGCCGTACGAAACAACTGGAGAGCTGCGCGAGCGCTGGTGCTGAAGTGTGTCCCAGGTGCGCTAGGAGCAGGACGGATGGCAGGTCTAAACTTTCAAAACTTCAGATACTGTCACTGCCTCCTCGACTTCCCTAAAACTGTTTCCTTTTCGCACCGGTTCGGAGTCACAGTGCAAATGTTCAGCACTGACTTACAGGAAAGCGCCTGAGTGACTAACCGCTGCAAACTTCAGTAAAGCTCAAAGAGGTCACATGCAGATGCGTTTAACGGTTATGAAAAAAAATAGGAAAAGACACTTTAAACATGTTTGTGCTGCTTAAAAACAATTTGCTTTGAGTTTTAGACTAAGTCTAGAAGTGTCTATGAGGTAAACATAGAGAATTATGTTCAATGTTGTGGTAAAATGTCATTTTTGGGAGACTAAGGGAGATCTGGCTAAGGCTATATGAGGGAAAGAGAGTGTTTATGTTACTAGAAGATGTCTCTTAAAAACAAACGGTTCTTTATTGGCATTGATGCTTCCATGAAAAACTTTTAACATCCACAGAAAATTTCCAATGCACAAAAGGTTCTTTATAGTAGAAAAAGGTTCTTTAGATTATTTAAATGTTCTTCACACTAAGAACTTCTATAGCATCACTGTATCTTTATTTTTAGTGATGCTAATATTGCAATTTTAATTAATTTCTTATCACATTTGTACTGTAGAAACAATAACTGCTATTTTGGTGTAACCTATGTTGACTATGGAACATTGTTGTGAGGGCTTATATATTATAAAAAGCCTAGTACAATTAGTATATGAAATATTCTAATAACTTCTAGATCTTCTCTTGGAAAAATTGCTTCATAACACAGTTTTTAACACAATTCACTATGTTCACCATGTAAAATATTTCTTGAAATAGTCTAAAAGTGTTTGAAGAGTAAATAACAATCAATTAAACAATGTAATTTTGGTAAAAAATGATGGGTTTTGTTGTAAAATTTTGTAAGGATATTGTTTGAGTGTCATGACCTGTCATACATTTTACTAAAAGTGCTTCATTTCAGATGTTCAAAAAAAAAAGTTATTTTGGTATTTTGCCTGTCATAACCTTTGAGAGATGTAGTTGGTTGACATGCGGGTATTTAATTTTTCCAATATATAATAATGCAACATCTTTTCTCAAAACGTTTTTGTTAATCATTTTTATAATTACTTTTAAATTTAACCAACATTTACCAATGTAATTGACCAATAATTGAATGAATTGACATTAAATAGGCCTATATATTTTGAGAATTATCTGCTGTCATTGTGCTTTAGCTGTGCGAATGGGCTCCAAGGACCAACGGCACAGTCGTGTAGACATTTTCCACCAGGGCTATGCAGGGCCACTGGAGGCCCTTCCCCGGGCATCCACGTTCCTAGAGGAGCAGGACAGGAGCCTGGTGGCCCTGCGGAGACAGGCGGTAAAGATGGCAACCAAGACCCATTCAGTGAGTAAAACAACTTCTTGCTATGCATTGATAGATTGGATTAGCTTCTTATTAAATAAAGGATTGTTTCGTTTACCTTTCCACAGGGTGGTGAGATGCCCCTCGAGCAACTTCTGGCACTTTATGGGTACAACATGCCTGATCCGGTCCTGGAACAACAACAGGAGCCAAATGAGCTGGCAGCTAGTCTGCCTGAAATGACACTGGATAAGGTCACTATCACTAATTTTCTCTACATGTAAAACATGTTTTGTTGTAATGAAGTTAACATTTTTAAGTAGAAAATTCTGTCAAACTGAAAAGGTTCCAGATGCTTAAATGATATAAAGTGCTTCATACCTGTGTATCCTATTCAAACAATGAATTATATTAGTTGCGGAGATCAACTTTGTGTGGGTTATAAGTAAGCTACCACAAAAATATTTTGAAAATTATTCTCCCCCCACATATTCAACCCAAATCTATGTATGCCCTTGCTGCACCTTATCTATGGGAAATGTTCTTATTTTGTGCTTGTCCTCATCAGTAGATTCTTGAAATGCTCTGAGCTTCATTAGGAAAATTGGAAAGTAACAAATTATGGCTTATGATTGGAAATTAAGTCAGTCATTTTGTAGGTTCAGATAGGTAAAGATCTGCTCTCAGGAGGGGAGGACGTGGACAACCATTCCTCTGTTGATGACCTCACACTCTCCATCACGTCCCATGCATCTGACCTCTTACAATGCCACCTGAGAGGTAGCACATCACCATACAATGCTTTCTTATTTTACTCTTTAGTGAATATTCTTAATGTCAGTGCTAGTTGCCTTTTTTTAATTTCTTTTATATTTTGTTAAATCCGATTTTTCCATACTGCACATACGTTTGGAACTTAATCATGTTTTTCTGTGATAAATCTTGGTGACACCAGAATAAGACATTTACTGTGTCTTAATTTTCTATGAAAAATGTTTGGGCTTGTTCCGAACCTGTTCTTAAAGGGTTAGTTCACCCAAGAATTAAATTTATGACATTAAGTACTCACCCTCATGTCGTCCCAAACCCATAAGAGCTTTGTTCTTCTTTGGAACACAAATTAAGATATTTTCGATAGGTTTTTTTAATCCCTCATAGAAAACATCGTAATTATCACATTCAAGGTCCAGAAAAAAGTAAAGACATTGTTAAAATAGTCAACATGACTACATTGGCTCAACCTTAATGTTAAGTGTCGAGAATACTTGCTTTAATCAATGATTTTTTCTCTTTCCTGTCAGTTTCCTACACTGTTGATGTAGTGAACGCAGTGCAGCGCTTCCGTGTTTATGTCCAAACGCCTACTCAGCATGTGCAAAACTGACAGGGAAGAAAAAAAAAATTGTTGAATAAAGTCATAATTTTTGTTTTTTACGCACAAAAAGTATTCTCGTCAACTCATAACATTAAGGTTGAACCACTGTAGTCACGTGGACTATTTTAACGATGTATTTACTACCTTTCTGGACCTCAAAAGGTGCAATGACGTTGCTGCCTATGTGTGGTTCAGAAACCCTTGGATTTCATCAATAATACGTTCATTTGTTTTCCGAAGAAGAACAAAGGTCTTACGGGTGTGGAACGACATGAGGGTGAGTACTTAATGACAGAAATTTCATTTTTGGATGAACTAACCCTTTAGTCTTGCTAGGTGATGACAAAGACACTTCAGTCAGCTGCTCTGAAGACGACTCAGAAAGCACCTCTATCCCCTCCAGTGATGGCCGAAAGGTAAAAAATTATTCATGAATAGTTTACTGTTTTTTTTTAAATTTGATGTTATTTCAGCTTTATTTCAGTGAACAAAAATGATTCTAGTAGTTTTAGCCTTAGTTAACAATTATATATATATAATGACATTTTAATGGTCCAAGAAAAGAGCCCAGTGGGACACCATAGTTAAAAGTATCAGTAGGCCATTGTTCAAAATGAATAGAAATGTCAAGTTTTCTGACACAATACTTACAAATTTCATGTTAGAAAACATGACCATTAGGGGTTATTTTTAAAAGAAATTAATATTCATTCATTTTGTCAAAGTGAATTACTTTTACAAAGTAGCAAATCAGCATATTAGAATGATTTCCGAAGGATCATGTCAGCGTTGGCATCACAGGAATAAATTACATTTTAAAATGTATTCAAATAGAAAACAGTTATTTTATATTATTATATCACAATATTACCGTTTTATTGTATAGTCAATTAAATTGACTAATGGTGAAAATAAGTGTTTGAACAGTTGTATCTATAAAATAGAATTCATAATATTTTATAACTATTTAAAAATGTCTTAATTTTAATGGGGGTTAAAAAAAATTTGTAGTAATGCTTTTGTGCCATATTTTGGTCATCAGGACATCATGGTGGGCCCCCAGTATCAGGCTATAATTCCTGCTCTCTGTACACACACTTTTTATGAAAGAGGTGAGTGTCTTGTCTTGGCTAGTGTCCTTTACACTGGCTCCAGGATTGTGGTTTCAGTGGTCTATTTTGCATAACCGACCTGCTAAGTCCACTGGAACCCACACCTGTTTTGTTACTGTTATCCCCAGCCTATGAAAATGAGGACCAGTTGTTGTGGACCCCAGATGTGTTGTCCAGTCTGGCAGTAGAGAAGTTTTTGCTTGAAGTCCAGAGAAAAGGGAGTGACAATGGACCTACAAACACTCTGAACACAGGAGATATAGTCAAAGATAATGAGCAGGTTGGGTTGAATCACTCAACATTTTTTCATGCGATTTGGAAGTGTCTGAATTGGGGGTGGAGCATGCTAACAGTTATATTTTAGTTTTATTTATGTACTATTATAGCATTTATTATTATTTTGAATTTTGATATTTTTACAGTATTTATTCATATGTTTCAGTAATGTTAGTAATTTCAGATTTAGTAATGGTAGTACTTTAACATATATTTCAGTTATTTGTCATGGCAACATTTCTGATTTTTATTTCATTTAAAAAATCTAGTTTGTTTTATTTCAGCTTTATTTCAATTACAAAATTGTTTTTAATATTTTAAGCTTTAGTTAACAATAACACTACTGGTTGCTAGTCTAATTTATTAAATTGTTTAATTAATTTTTATGACAAATCATAGTGTATTATGTGTTCAACAATTTTCATGCCCTTCCCTTGCCAACTTCCCTCCTTCTCGTTCACTCGGATGTATGTCATTGCTTACGTTGCACAAGTGCCCACTACTGGTGGAACCGTTGCAACGTGTTTAAATGGAACACCCTAAGCCCTTGATCACTTGGAATCCGATAAGGAGCTGATTTCTTTCCTGCTTTTTTCTTAAAATTTTTACGTACCATTTTATAGGCCTATATGTATGCTTGGGTGGTTAAAAAATTAAATATAAAAACATTAAATATTAATATATTTATATTAAATATAAAATATTAAAAACACACAAATGAAAATAAAAATAAACTATAACTGTTAAAGAACAGTCAGCTTAAGGTAGCTACAAGTATTTAATTTGGTTAAATGTCAAAATAACTTCCATACACTAGAGTTGTGTGGGGTGGAGTTAGGCGCGACTTGCTGTGACATCACAATCATGTTGCATTGTGGTCTATAGATCTGCCTGAAATGTTCATACTCACTCCCTCCGTCAAAATTGAGGGGCTGAGTGGCCTAAACTTCCCTTATCCACTTGACGAAGTTGAACGATCTTCAAAATGGCTGTGGGGATTCCCGAGGGTAAGTACTTAGGGAAGTTAGCGAGTCTATGTCTAACTGGCCAATATAGTGTTGGAGGATTCACGCCTATACATGCGCCGCCTGGTGACCAATCTTCACTGATTTTACATTCCATCAGTAAGAGCAGAGTGTGTTGAATTAGCAGAGCAATAGCACAGCTGTACATAAAATATTGCAATCCACACACCATAATCGGAGACATATCAAAGTTCAAAAGAAGACCAATTGTTGGTGCTTGTCTCGCTGGCTCATCTGTGACCAGGACAGCAAGTCCTTGTGGTGTATTAAGAGCTCTGGTATTCAGGGTAATGTCAGAATATCACCACATAGGATGAACCACATCCAACAGGAGTAACTGTTAACTCAAGAGGAAGCTGTCTGAAAGGGATGTCTGGGTCCTAACCCGGAATGTATCCAAAAAACATAAAACTATAGCTGCCCAACTCACAGCTCCACAGAGTCAATATTCATGGTTGGGCTACTATAGCCAGACCTTTGGTCACTCATGCCAATGCCAAATGTCGGTTCCAAGAGTGCAAATCTTGGGCTGTGGACAATGTGAAACGTATTGTTGTCTGAGTCGACCTTCACTTTCTTTCCCACACGGGGGAAGTACAGGGGTGGATCAGTGATGGTTTGGGCTGCAATAGCACGTCACTGCCAAGGCCTACTAAACCATTCAGGAGGAACGTGCACCCAAAGGTTCAAACATTGTACTTTGAAGGGAGTACAGTGTATCAGCATGGTAATGCACCAATACCCACAGCAAGACTTGTGACAGAATGGTTTGATGTACATGACAGTGAAGTTGAACATCTCCCATGGCCTTTACAGTCAACAGATCTGAATATTATTTAGCCACTTTGGGGTATTTTGGAGGAGGCTTTCCATAAGGTTTAGGAGTGTTTATGGGATTTTTTGACCATTCTTCTAGAAGCGCATTTGTGAGGTCAGGCAGTGATGTTGGCGAGAAGGCCTGGCTCACAGTCTCCGCTCTAATTCATCCCAAAGGTGTTCTATTAGATTGAGGTCAGGACTCTTTGCAGGCCAGTCAAGTTCCTTCACACCAAACTCGCTCATCCATGTCTTTATGGACCTTGCTTTGTGCACTGGTGCACAGTCATGTTGAACAGGAAGAGGCCATCCCCAAACTGTTCCCACAAAGTTGGGAGCATGAAATTGTCCAACATGTCTTGGTATGCTGAAGCATTAAGTGTTCCTTTCACTGGAACTAAGGGGCCAAGCCCAACACCTGAAAAACAACCCCACACCATAATCCCCCTCCACCAAACTTTACACTTGGCACAGTGCAGTCAGGCAAGTACCATTCTCCTTGCAACTGCCAAATCCAGACTCGTCCATCGGATTGCCAGACAGAGAAGCGTGATTCGTCTCCACTGCTCTAGAGTCCAGTGGTGGTGTGCTTTACACCACTGCATCTGACGCTTTGCATTGCACTTGGTGATGTAAGGCTTGGATGCAGCTGCTCGGCCATGGAAACCCATTCCATGAAGCTCTTTACGCACTGTTCTTGAGCTAATCTGAAGGCCACACGAAGTTTGGAGGTCTGTAGCTTTTGACTCTGCAGAAAGTTGGCGACTTCTGCACACTGTGCGCCTCAGCATGCGCTGACCCCACTCTGTGATTTTACGTGGCCTACCACTTCGCGGCTGAGCTGCTGTTGTTCCCAATTGCTTCCACTTTGTTATGATACCACTAACAGTTGACCGTGGAATATTTAGTAGTGAGGAAATTTCATGAATGGACTTATTGCTCTGGTGGCAACCTATCACAGTACCACGCTTGAATTCACTGAGCTTCTGAGAGCGACCCATTCTTTCACAAATGTTTGTAGAAGCAGTCTGCATAGGTGCTTGATTTTATACACCTGTGGCTATGGAAGTGATTGGAACACCTGAATTCAATAATTTGGAGGGGTGTCCTAATACTTTTGGCAATATAGTGTATATGAAATTATATATAATATATAAATATGAAATTATAATGGTCCAAGAATAGAGCCCAGTGGGACCCCATAGTTAAAAGTATCAGTATCAGCAGACCACTCTGTGCAAAATGAATCAAGTTTTCTTACTTTCTTAAAGATTTTCTTGCAAATGTATGTAGTGACATTCAAAATAAATAAATAATAAACATAGTATGTAAGATTGTGGATTATTTCTGGGTCACTAATTAAATAAGCTTTTTTTTTTCACTAGTGGTCTGATTCTTTTGTATCTCATTGTACGTTTTTATTGTCTGGTGGGTGGGTGTTGTTTTGATCTTTCAGTGGTTGCACTTATTCTTTCATTCCATCTCTTTTGTAGGCTCTTTATGAACTAGTAAAATGTAACTTTAATGCAGAAGAGGCACTAAGGAGATATCGCTTTAATGTCAAGGTTTTCAATGGTAAGACCTCTGTACTTTTCCTGCCTTGTCTCTTTTTCTATTCCTGTCTTTCTATAATAAATGCATCCTGATATGTATAGCTGGTTAATCTCAATTTCAAAAATGTTCCAGAAGAGCTTTGTGCCTGGAGTGAGGAGGAGTGTCGTAACTTTGAGCATGGTTACCGTGCCTATGGGAAGAACTTCCACCTAATACAGGGCAACAAGGTGAGCACCAAATTTGTCTCGTAACATATATTGTTTCCCAGTAGGGATTGCTGCTGATGTTTCCACCTATTTTAGAGAAATGAGAGTGCCTTAATGTGTCAGTCTCTCTTATTTGCCCTCACCCAGGTCCGCACGCGCTCGGTGGGTGAGTGTGTAGAGTACTACTACATGTGGAAGAAATCAGAGCGGCATGAGTATTTCACACAGCAGGCCACCAAGCTGGGTCGGAAAAAGTGCAATCTACCATCTGGGAACACGTGAGTGTGTGTGTGTATTTTGTTTGTTTGTTTCTTTCTTTCTGAGTAAGGACTCTCACACAAGAAACTAAAAGCATCTGCTAGATACATAAATGTAAATGTAGAAATTGAAAAAGTAATAAGGAAGTGGTGCAGAAGGGTTTAAATCAGGGGTGGGGAACGTTCAGGGGTGAGGAACGATCCTAGAGGGCCATTGTCCTGCAGAGTTTAGCTCCAGCCCTGAAAAAAAAAAACACTCACCTGCCTGTAACTTTAGTAATCCTGAAGACCTTGAATAGCTTCAGGTGTGTTTAATTAGGGTTGGAGCTAAACTCTATAGAACAATGGCCCTCCAGGATCAACGTTCATCACCCCTGGTGTAAATGAACAGGTTATGTGAATAATTTTATTTTGTTGCCTGATTAAAAGCAATTTAAGCTGAATTACTTATATAAAAAGTGGAGGCTTATATTTTTTGTTAAGAAAAATGAAACAAAACAGGAAATTTTTTCACACTGAAGGCAAAATATTTAATAATGATCTGATGATATTTAAATGATTTATGTGTCTCTTAGAGAGGATGCTGAACCGGATGGGGATACTGGCGATGTGGAAGGTGCCAATCAAGGTTTGCCAAGTAGGTCTTCCATTCAACTCCAGCCTCCATCGCCACCTGCTGTCATGGAGCTGGATAAACAAGGTATGCTTTATTAGTTCTTGGATATTATACTTACTTTTCCACATCCATATGAGTTCATGGAGCCTTCCATTGTGGCCATTTTCTTAATTTTTTACAAGCTTCTTCATTTACATTCATTTGTTTATGTCCAGCATAAATGCGTATTTTCTTGGTTTTGGTCTGGATGGTCAATGAGTTATGATTTGTTTCATTGTTGTTTTCCATCTGCCAGTATTTTTCCTATTGTGTTTGTGTTCTTTTATGTTTCGTCACCTTTCATTTGGTCGTACAATCCAGAGGAGAGCCTGAATTGTGCAGCTCAGTTTCAGGGTCGTCCACGACGGAAACGCACACCGCGCTTCCTATTAAAGCCCTGAGCTTGCTGCTCACAGACAACCTAAAACTGACAGACACAGGTAAAAACAGAAGTATAGATGTCCCGGGAAATGGATCATTCTTGTTATGTAGTACTTTTTCATGCACATATCTTCATATAGTGAATGAAATATTAAACTCACTTTTTTATCATATAAAAAATATTAAATAAAATTTTTAAAAATGAAAATCAAATTAGTTATTTTTGCTATGTTCTCGGCTGCTGTACTAACATAAAAACATAAATATATATATGAATATTCCTGAATTTTTTTTTTTATATATATTATATAAAAATATATAGATATTTTCTTGTATTTAATCAAAAATGGG
>RJVU01053127.1:6266465-6277201 GCA_003731715.1 Anabarilius grahami | reverse complement strand
TTATTTTAGTTTTTAATTTGTGTCTTCAATATTACTTTCCATCCTCATTCCTCACAGATAAAATTACAGATATCTTCATGAAACTTTATCTGTTTACATCAGTGTTTTATTAAAATATTTATTAATATTTTGATCTAGCATTTATTTTTTTAATTGTAGTTTGTTTTAGTGATTTTGTTTTGTCATTTTTATTCATTTTTTTAATATTCCTGTTTCTTTAATTTATTTATATTTCAGTTTTAGTAACTTTAGTACTTCAACTTCAACTTATTTCAGTTAGTTAGCATTCTAATTTCCATCTAATATTTATAAATTATTTTATTTCAGCTTTATTCAATTAACGAAATTTATTTTTAATAGTTTGTTTATAATAACAACACTTGTATAATATAAAAATTTCAAAAGATTGTTATAAACTAAGTATCTAACCTTAGTTTTTTGCTTACATCTTATTCAGTTCCATCCTGTTCATTTCTTTATTTCCACCCTATTATATTTACATACTATTGTGAAAATAACGAAGCTATAATTAATAAAGTTTAAATGTCTGAACATGACCAAAGCATCTTTGTTAAATCTGGTACTGCACAACAGGAATGACCCAAACACTACAAGAATAAACAGAGTGGAACTCCTTGGAAAAGTTTTCTTTGTGCATGTGTTTTAAATTGTAAAACAGAAACTCATCATACATCTACTCTTCCCCCTCCACCCCCTTTTCTGTTTTCCCCCAAACGCTCGACTGCTTTTTCTTGATGTTCCTGTTTCTTGTTTTTTCAGGTTCTGACCAAAACATTGGGGAGCTGGAACTATGTGCAGGTTCTTGTTCTAGCCCACAGGGGGAGCAGCTGTTCAGACAATTTTTGCCTCTCCCACAAGCGCTCCAGACGCCAGACTTAGCCTCCCCGTCCACCCAGCTTTATTTGTCCTCGCTCCCTCTTAGCCACTCCGTCCCTTTTTCCCAGCCAGACTCAGGGCTCCTGGGAGCAGGTCTTAACCAGCTACAACTGGGGTCTTTCTCTGAAGATCCTGCACCTGCCTGCTCAGAGTATGTTGCCTCACAGAGGCTTCAAATTGACTTTTCTTTGCCTTCCTCGCCTGTCCCATCCGTCCCAGATTTTGGGGTACTCAGTAGCCTCTTGTGCCCACCTTCCTCCATCTGCTCCGCACCCATCCAACACAGCAACTCGCCTGTTCAGCGAAGGGAAACATTCCAGATCTAAGCAAATGTGACGACTGTCATTCACCTGGAGTTTGCAGTTGTCTTCAGGCTACTCCAGAAAAGCCTGAAATAAAGGAATAATTCAACCAAAAATGAAAATTATGTCACCGTTACTCACCCTCATGTCATTCCAAACCTGTTTGAATTAAAAAAAAAGGAAAAAAAGTTTGTCCATACAGTGAAAGTAAATGGGGTCCAAAACTTACAAGCTCCAAAAAATACATCAAGGTAGCTTAAAAGTAATTCAAAAAATACACTACTTTTATTTTATTTTCAGAAACTTCTTTCCCTTTTCTCCTACTTTTTCCCCAAAATATTCCACATTGACTTACTTTTACTGTGTTCTGCAGAAGAAAGTAAGTCATACAGGTTTGGAAGGACATGAGGGTGAATAAATGATGACCGAATTTTTATTTTTGCCTGAACGATCCCTTTAAGGAATGTGTTCAAGAATTCCTCGTTTAAACCATTTGTCTTCTACTAAACTAGTAACCAGGTGTTTTAGGGAGCTGGTTGTCTCTGTCAGACTACTACATGCAATGAAAGTGTTTTTAACTACCTAATTGTAAGCTTCCTTATTGTAAGAAATGTTTGATGCTCTCATTTTATAGCAACTGTTTGGTAAGCCCTTCATTGCATGTAGTTCTTATAAGCTCTCAAAACTTAAATTTTTAAATCGCTTATTTCTTTTTGTTAAAGCATAAAATGTTTTAAAGAAGATATCATCAAGAATGAACTACTAATGCAGTTGTTTCGTCCCTTCATTTGTTGCGATACCCTTTATGAGATTCTGGCTTTCCCGTTGTAGGTTCTTCTTTGTGCAATAAAAAACACAAGTTCCTCAGGGGCTTCGATCGTTTCCCTCTCGGTCTGGTCCGTCGGTACTTCAGTACTAAGTGTTGAAGAGGGTTTTTTGAATGGTTTATGAATATACGCTCCATGCTTCGCCAACAAATCCTGATGTAAGTGACGGATTCACTCTATTAAGTTTCTCAGGTTTTGCAGCCAGTTGTCTTTGCGTGAAGCCACAACCTGTCAGCCCTCCATACTACCCAGAATCCTTCGCTATCCAGAGAAACCGGCTCTGTCGAATCTAGTTTAGTACCTCAATTGTGACTGGACTTCTGTTATTTAGAATTTAAAAGCATCATGTATCATCATTCACTTCCCTTTATACACTCAGATTCAAAAATATTTTCTAATTGGCTTTAAGTTTTGTCTATAGTTTACACAAGGTTCAGAACATACGAAAGGGAGACAAACACCACCTTGACTTATTTTACTTCTTTTTTTTCTTTTTTTTTTAAACAATTTATGTATTACTCCTCCTGTTGATTTATTGTCCCTGTTATTATATTTTGTAAATAATAATAAAAAAGGAAAACAAACTCTGTCTTTTAGTTACTGAGATACACCCCTCGTGACAACTAGGGAGACCGGGGATGGTTGTAACGTGGGTGGTTGTAACACAATCAATTCCACCAATTATTGACAAGATAGGAGTCATTTATACTCCTCAAAATACTCAAGACCATGTACTTGAGTATTTTCCTACTTTCTCTCCGATCCCACATGTTGATTGTCAAGGCTGGAAACGGGCAAATTCAGAATATATAGAGATAAAACAGATTTTGAGGTAAGAAAGTAAAAATTTTGACCATTTTGTTTAGTATGTATACTAATACAGATTAAAATTGTATGACTTATATTAGATTAAATAATAGTTTCTTAGGCAATATGTGATGCATTTTCCCCCTGCTAATTTCAAACCACTATGGTAATACAGCTAGCTGTAAGAAAGACTGACAGGTGTCTCTGCCAGTGTTTTAAGTAAAGAATCTGATGAGGTTTGGGTGAAATGTGCCCTATGCAGTTTCTGGGCCCACCAAGCCTGCAATACAGGGTTACCAGCATTCATCTGTCGGCACTGTATCTCTGACTGAGAATATGCACACATAAACTTTATTTTTGTTAGACTTAAAGATGTTCTTTAATCGGGTACATTGTTGTAGCCTAGTGTTTTTATTAAGTGCACTTAAGTAACTTTGTTCTAGTAGACAAATGTATTTATATATATACAGTACAGTCCAAAAGTTTGGAACCACTAAGATTTTTAATGTTTTTAAAAGAAGTTTCGTCTGCTCACCAAGGCTACATTTATTTAATTAAAAATACAGTAAAAAACAGTAATATTGTGAAATATTATTACAATTTAAAATAACTGTGTACTATTTAAATATATTTGACAAAGTAATTTATTCCTGTGATGCAAAGCTGAATTTTCAGCATCGTTACTCCAGTCTTCAGTGTCACATGATCCTTCAGAAATCATTCTAATATGCTGATTTGCTGCTCAATAAACATTTATGATTATTTTCAATGTTGAAAACAGTTGTGTACTTTTTTTTTCAGGATTCCTTGATGAATAGAAAGTTCAAAAGAACAGCATTTATCTGAAATACAAAGCTTCTGTAGCATTATACACTACCGTTCAAAAGTTTGGGGTCAGTAAGAATTTTAATTTTAATTTTTTTGAAAAGAAATTAAAGAAAGGAATACTTTTATTCAGCAAGGATGCATTAAATCAATCAAAAGTGACAGTAAAGACATGTATAATGTTACAAAAGATTAGATTTCAGATAAACACTGTTCTTTTGAACTTTCTATTCATCAAATAATCCTGAAAAAAAAGATTGTACACAAATATTTTGTACAATTGTACACATTAAATGTTTCTTGAGCAGCAGATCAGCATATTAGAATGATTTGTGAAGGATCATGTGACACTGAAGACTGGAGTAACGATGCTGAAAATTCAGCTTTGCCATCACAGGAATAAATTACTTTGTCAAATATATTTAAATAGTACACAGTTATTTTAAATTGTAATAATATTTCACAATATTACTGTTTTTTACTGTATTTTTTATTAAATAAATGTAGCCTTGGTGAGCAGACGAAACTTCTTTTAAAAACATTAAAAATCTTAGTGGTTCCAAACTTTTGGACTGTACTGTATATATGTATATATACACACACACACACACACACTGTCATAGAGAGAGTAAGAGACATTGTTGTTTTATTTCAATAAACCTGTTTTTGAACAATATCATATGGTATGCATGTGTTTTTGCTTCTTTTGTCTAACTGTTACAACCTACCCCAGCATGTGTTACAACCTCGGTAGTGGGGTAGGTTGTACTAAAGGAACACCATGTATTTAGCATTAACTCACAAGGTCTGTGATATTCTTGTAGATGATTGAATTGGTTCCATTTGTAGTAAACAAATGTGGGTACTTTGTATAAAAGTTTGAGAACTCAAGCTAAAAAATTCAGCAAGTTATAGTTGCTGAAGCAAAAAGTGTTACAACCATCCCCGGTCTCCCTATATTTAGTTTTGTCTCTTTTCCAAGTCATAATGACCATTGACATCCCAGCTGAATGCTCGTCATATCTCTGAAGCATGAATATTTTCCTGTGCTCTGTTTTCATTTATGTAAATATGTGTAGACTGCTTAATAAAGCTATTTAGTATAGTTAACATAATTTTCGAACTGCTGTTATAGTTTTAATTTGTGGCCTGTTAGTGTCCACTAGAGGGCAGATTAACATACAAATGAAATGAAATAAAGAAAGCTGAACTGAGACACAATCATTCAGTTTACACCCTACATTCTAGGCTTGACTTTTAAAAAACTTTGTATTACTAATGAATAGTAATTGCCAATATATCCAGATATTGGTGACGTCACATCTCAGTAGGCTACAATAAATCGGTATTAATCCTCAGCGATAGTTTTTTAACATTATGAAAGCCTCGTTTGAATATCACCATCTATGAAGCATTCGGGAATTAAACTACTAAAATGTTTGCTATACCCAGGGGAACCAAAAAATAACGTACTGTCTTTTATTTAATATAATTTTAATATTTTTGCAACCATGCAGTAACGTTTCCATAACGTTCTAGTGACCAAAAATTGTTAGCTGGGTTTTTATGGGTAACTTGTGACGTGTTAAAAATAAGTTAGGTGTTCCCTTAACTTAAAATGGTAAAATCACATTATTTGTTGTCATATAATCATATTCTAAGAGGTGTGTTCAGGCAGTCAACTAAAAATATTCCCAAAGAATTTAAAAACAGCCAAAAACAGCCACTAGCAAACCATCCCATGACTATAAATGCCTCATTCATTCATTCATTCATAGCCTACACCAAATCCCACGCTCAAAAGACAGACAGACAAATAGACAGATAGATAGATAGATAGACAGGCCTTCTTGTAAATCACAACATGGCCAGCAACATATGTAACGATGAGTTTCAGAGATAAATGTAGTAGAAATAATTGGCCAGGTTCATATTTATGGAATGATATGCCATAAAAGTAGGCCTGTGTGTGTGTGTCATGTTCCTTTGCTTTGTGCCTCAGCTCAAAGTGCAGAGATTTATCCATGCAGAGCGCGTTTGCGCAGGCGCGCCCCACACTGTCAGCTCAAGGTGTGGACACAGCGCGAGCGCGAGTGGGAACACAGTGGCGTTCTTTTGGAAAAGGAGTGGATGCGTCCTCAAAAATCAGCTGGAGGGTTGAACACAAGTCTTTTTTTAAAAAAGCAATATGTACACCAACGCGGCACTGCCGTCAGCTTTTGAAGTTGTAGATATATAAAGTCGTAAAGGACGCGAGTATTTCACCGACACCTATGAGCTGAAGTGAAGTACGAACAGCGCAGGTACACAGCAGAGCCGGAAGAACTCGCAATACTGGTCGCGTTCAGTTTTTTTTTCTTCCAGTTGGATTATATTTGACATTATCACATAAATGAAGTGACTTTTAAAGTACTAGTTTTAAAGTGCATCCGACCTAAAGAAATTATGACGGACATGAGGAAAAAGAAACTCTTCGTCCTGGTTGACGTGCTGTGTGTTGTTGTAGGTAAGTGAGTTCAATGTTTCAACGTTCAGTTTCATATTCTGAAGTTCATTAATCAACTAAATGGTTTTAGGGGAAATAAAAGTATTTTATAAGGGACCAAAAAGGTTTTTCTCAGTCTGTGCTTTGTGACAACAATATGTAACATATGTTTCTGTTTGTGTGTGAGAGAGATCAAGTTTTTCACATTCTAGGTCATACTAACAATTACATTCAGATAGTCAATTAGAGTTTAAATACTTTTTTTGTTTTACTTTTAAATTTTTTTTTTTTAATCAGTGTAATTTTCCTCACAACCTTTCAAAACTGCCTTGGCTTTGCACTAAACTGCACTAAAATATATTGACTGACCTGGACTAGTTTTTGACTTTTGCCAATATTTCATGTGTGTTATCTTATTGCAAAACGAACAAAAAACAAAAACAAAACACACTTTTGGTGACAGTGGCCATGCTCAACCTTAAGTGTGTTTGTGTCATGGTGAGGGGCCTGTCTTTTCATATTTTCATATTTAAATATGTATTGGGAGGTGTGTTCTCTGTATTCACAAGCTGAGTTGCATCCGTCCTTGCTTCTTTTCCTGGATTTTGCACGTTCAGGAAGTTGAGTATTTGTTTATGGAAATGTGATCCAAGCCTGTCAGTATTTCCCACAGTGTTTGGCAGCCTGTAGTGCCACAGAAATGTTCCTCTTCTTGCATTTTTGGCTTTATTTAGGGGTTTGCTTGCAGACCAATCATGAGACAAACTCAATGACCATGTACGAAAAGATTTGACTTGCCTCAGTGCTAAAGTGAGTGTGAATCATCTTGACCATTACTTCCTTTGGAAACATTGTGCTTGAGTCTGTTTTTCTTAACCACATGAGGTAACCCTACCACGACGTTGCGGAGATGAAGTTTCTGCACCTGCCCTTTGAAGTCCTTCATTGTGTCTGCGTTCTCCAGCCACCAGCATTAGATTTCATGAGGGCTAGAATGTGCCCTAGGCATGATCCTTCACCTTTACCATAGTGCACGTGTCTCCATCTCATTTTTAAATGATCTATCCACGTTGTAGAAGGGGAAGGACAATATTGTCTAGTCTATAATGGCCATCACATGGTGATATATAGGACAATTTCAGATGTTTCTTACCTTGTATTTCTGCTATAGGAGAGTCAATGACAAATAAGAGAAAAGGGAAATTCTTAAAATCTAGTTTAAAATGGATGTGCCACATTCTTAGTAATCTATTCTTTTATTCATGTGGGTTTCATATTATTTTGAAATACCATTTTCAGTGATTAAATGTAATCACTCTAAAAAATGTAATGTGGTGCAGTGTTGTTACAGTAAACTAAGATTAAAATTTTTCATTAATTTATATAAAGCTGAAAATAAACACTTTAAAAATTAGATGAAGAACTAACTAACATCATTAGCTAACTATGGTCGTAAATTCCATTGAACTTTAGTTTATTGGTGATGACAGAACTTACGACCATAGTTGCTTTTGTGAAATGCACCCCTGCACGATTAATATTAAAAGACTGCGATATTGATTCAAACACCCACGCTAACTTATTCCTAAATGACAATGATTCAGCTATGTCTATTAAACCTTTGACAAGTACAATCACAGCTTTCTTTCAAACAGTTTTTTAAAATAATTATTTCCAATTAATTATTTTTAAAATAGACTGCAGCAATTAACATTTTGTCAGAACCTCTAGTAAATCTCATGTTATTTATAGTTGTCTACTCAGATTTGTGGGAAAATCGTGATCTCATTCTCAATTTATCCAGAATCGTGCAGTTCTACTAAATAGACATTAAATAAAACTAATTGAAATGACAAAAGCACATAAGGAAATTAATTAAACAAACTAAAATTCAAATGAAAACTGAAAATATAAAAAAGCTAATTCAAAATATGTATAAATACTGTAAATTGTGTTGTAACCATCAAATAAAAAGTAAACATTTTCCATAAATCTTGAATACATGTAAATGCATTTTTAAATATATTTTTCAAGGTAGTAAGTTTTTTTTTTTTACAAATAACATGAATTATTAATTCATCAATATCATTACATTTTTGGGAGGTTGCCCCAAATTACATTTTGCAACCTAAACTAATATATATCCAAAAATATTTTTTGTACTTAACAGAATAGTTTACCTAATATGAACATTCTGTCATTATTACAAACCATATTAAAGAATTTCCAACTTGTTGCAGATATTTAAATGTATCGTTTCTCAATTAGGACAGCTTTCTGCTAAAAAATCATGTACTGTATGGAAAGAAGGGCTAAGAACAGGGGTGCACATAACTTCTTTGGTCTGGTTCTCAAGGGAGCACCTGGAGATCTTGCTTGGTACTCACTTTACGTGACACTTATCCTAAAAGCCTCATCGCTTTCCTCCTGACTGCTCTCCCCACTATCTTCTTTTCTCTCAAACATAGTAGATGATGATAATGATTTTTTTTATTTTACTAACATTAATGAGACGGACAACAGCAGGAATATTAGGCTGCTATCACTTTAAGAAGGAAAGCACGGACCGAATAACTGACACGCATCCGGTTTCTTTCTCAACTGTTCACTTATGACATAACCAAGAGATTTGCCGCGACAGGTATTTTGACACAATTTTGTGTGTATGTGTCCGTTAAAGCGCAAGTTAACACGAAAGAGGAATAATTCGGTGTTTGAGCGCTGTCTATCTCTCTCTCTCTTTCTGCGTGCCCAGGGGTGTGAGGCTGTGTGCACAGATAACAGCTCGCGAGTCACGATTTTCGCCTCTTCTTCTGCTTTTAAAATCATTTTAATGTTAATTGGCCAGACAAAACACGTCCAAATTATAAACTTTCACTCTATGATGGTTAAATTAAGCAGTTAATCTGCGAATCACATGCGTGCCAAACCATTGGACCTTATCCGTACGAATAACGGATTAACTGCGATCCGTTGCACACCTAATAATTAAAGAACACACTTATCATCATGATTGCTATCTTACCAGAGATGGAGAAAAATCCTACTCCAGTAAGTAAACGTGTCCCTGTGAACCGGTCCTCAAAAATGTTGGTACTCAAAAGCGCTTCCCTCCATGTTTTCTGGTGCGCATTGTTTATTTTTTACCACGTATGCACACCTGTGCACCAGTTATGTGCCCCCCTGGCTAAGAAACCCATAACTGCATTGTGTATGGGTAATTTGGTTTCTGATTGATCTACTAGGACATAAAAGAGAGCTCAAAGTCCTATGAATTTGATACAGTTGGCCTTGAGGTAACGAAAGTAAAAAAAGGTTTTACTTCAGCACGGGTGGAATTAATCAGTCATTTTCAAATAAATATCAGCCTCTCGGATTGCTGTAGTAACAACAGAAAGTCCCAGAATCCAGTTGACTTCAGCTACTGGAGAATTTCTGTAAGTGTTTCTGGGCATTAATATCCTTTTCTCAGCCCTGTTTTTGATATTCAATCCAGCCCTCCACCCTCTGCTTCTCTTTTTCTTCTGTCTAAGTAAACCTTCCCTCCACACAAACACAGTCTGGCTTTTGGTCCGCTCACAGGCTAACGGTGCGTATTTTACTGCTGCCTGTATGCTGGTATTCTTTACAATATTTTTCATCATCAGTCAGTGCGTACTGACAGAAAAAAAGAGCTGACATCTGATATTCTGCCTCCGTTCTTCTGTACTGATACAGCAAGTCAAAGCCACAAAATCAGCATTTTACTTCAGTGATAGCGAAATTGGTGAGAAGCCTATCTGCGCCTATAAAAAGCGAGCATTTGGCTCAGTTCTGAAGGGCTTCTTTCCAGGTATCTCTGGTGTGGTTTGGCTTAAAGTCAGTGTATTTAATAAAGCTCTTCATTTCTTAACTAACATTATTTTGTGCATTTATAATCCCAACGGTTCTACTCACACCGCTCAGCGGGATTCGAACCAGCGTTTCAGGCATGGGAGGCGGGCGCCTTTTGAGGTCAAGGGAGTGAGGTTTACCCGCACAGCTCTTACTAGCTGGCCTCCATTACACTCATCCCTCTAAACCTCACTCCCATCCGGGTCACGGCACCAACAGCTGCTTTTCCACTGTCACTTCTGGGGCTTGATCGGGCCTTCATCGTGGCCAACAGCCAGTGTTTTTTGGCCTGCCGAATACCTTGATTTAAAGCAGGCCAGCTGGGGCTTGAGGAGTGGTCATGAACAAAAGGTGAATTTTACCTGAGTCAGGAGAGGGTCAACATCCCTGCTCATTTCACATGCTTCATATTAGACTACAAGCAAACTTCAACACTTAAGACATTTAAAACCATTTTCAGCTCAACTCATTTTCAGACATCAGCGAGTGTCTGAAATAACTTCTGATTGAGATCCGATGGGGATTCTAATCACTGTATGAATCAGAAATATATTTACATGCGATTCTAAAGCTACTTACTCTAACCATTACCATAATAAATACGCATGGTTATGGGAAATACCACAGACAAATCAATTAAACAAATTGTATACAATTATGTTTCATCCGTCTCTTCCCTGTGCCTTTGTTGATACCGGACTTCTGCAATGCATTCGCATA
>RJVU01053127.1:6215864-6256826 GCA_003731715.1 Anabarilius grahami | reverse complement strand
AGATATGGCCACATTTGGCTATTTAATTACTTATTTGATTTAATTATTCAATTATTTTTTTATTTAATGTATGATTTTCATAAAAATAAAGGCACTGTAACAAACATACCATGATGTATAAATATATTAAGTAAATATATACTAATGTACATTATAATAAAAATAATATAATGTTGGTATATATTTGATAAGAGAAATGAGAAATGGCTGGAAAAATTTGATTAATTGTCATGAATATAAGGTCATAATGTAAATTTTATTTTATTGAGGTTAAATATGACCCAGACAGGTTCTTTCCAGTTTTCAGGAGATTCACCCAGTATATTCTCCACACTCATCATTTAGGAAGCAGATATTTATCTCTATACATTTATTTTTGATTGTCTTATTCCTGTAGCTTCTCTGCCCTTTGTGATAATGAATATCGCATCCCAGCCATACCAGCGAGGCATCTTCTGCCAGGACGAGAGCATCGGTTACCCTGTTAGAATGGACACCATCACGCACGTGACTCTGGCTGCGGTCACCATCACCTGCACTATCATTATCGTGAGTCCCTCATTCATTCATCTCCATCATCCCTCCCATGATCTCATCATCCCTCGAGTCACATGCTGATCCTCAACAAAGTGTCCGTTCATGACTCTGCACAGAAGAGGGTTTGATTATGCACAACAACACAGCATTTTGTGCTCATGGACCTGTTTGACACATTTATGACAAACCTAATGCAGCATAACCTTTTGAAAGCTACAGAAATGCATCACATTACTAAACTTTCACCTCTTCTGTTCCTCTAGATATCGTCAGGTGAAGCGTATCTGGTGTACAGCAAGAAAATTCACTCCAACTCTACCTTTAATCAATATGTATCAGCCATCTATAAGGTGCTGGGTGCCTTCCTATTTGGGGGAGCTGTCAGCCAATCATTGACCGACTTGGCTAAGTACACCATTGGGCGACCACGTCCACATTTCTTAGCAGTGTGTGCTCCCAAAGTCTGCAAAGGATACGTGGCTGCTATCAACTGCACTGGCGACGCACGTGCTGTGACTGAAGCCCGGTGTGTGTCTCATCATAAATCTTTTTAATGGTTTGATTTCAGTGAATTTCTGTTGAAACTATATGCGATTTGTGTGTCGTAGGTTGTCCTTCTACTCGGGTCACTCCTCCTTCGGGATGTACTGCATGCTGTTTCTAGCGGTGAGTGCTATAGCAATCGGATGTTTACCCGCAAAACATTTACCCCTTGGGATCAACCAACAGTTTGGGGGTGGGATTGTCTTGCAACCAATGGCAAATGGGGAAACCTGTTTGAAAATAGGCTTTGTTTCTGCAGTTCCATTTGATTCAACTAGAGGCACTAAAAATACAGATTTAAAGGTGCGGTCACAATTACCATCAGTCATATCAGTAGGGATCAGCACGATCAGGAATTTCTCGTGAGAGCAATTGACCAACAGATAGCTGCTTGGTTTGAAAGTGACATTGCTACACTTGACAAATGGACCTGATTGGCTGCAAATTTCGCTAATATGACCGCATTTTAAGCAACTGTTATTTGAAGCATAGTATAGATATGACAAATGGGACACAATATAAACAGTGTATACGTTCAAAGTTGTCAGAGAACAAAACAAAAAAGTAAAAAGCAATCTCTGAAATCTGTTAAAACAGGTTCTACATCATTCTTAGTAAAAAATGATTTCCTTATTAATGCAATGAGATCCAAGCAGACAAGCAATGATTCTGTCAAAGATCAAATTTGAATAAGGAATAACACATTTATTAAGTAAAAATGTAAAATATAGAAACAAACAAATTAATCAAGTAAATAACAGTTTATAATGAAGATCAGAGTATAGAGAATGAAGGACCCAGACGAGGAGATGCAGAAGTGAAGAGCAAAATAAGAACATCATATATATATATATTAGGAAACTTACATCCTCCTAAATTTATGTTTTGGTCTGATAAGTAAAAGCCAAACAAACTTATCCATTATGTCATAGTCAATGTAACAGCTAGGTCGGCATAACCGGTCAGATGTCAAAGATAGATGAAGATCAATATATGAGTTGTGGTTTTGACACCTTTAAGACCTTTATGAAAATATCGCAGATCTTGAAATATCTCATGTCTGCAGAGATGGAAACAGACATATTTAGATACGAAGGTACATCACGTAAACAATTCTGATGGAAAATACACCCACTTGCTTTTACAGCACAGAAGAGACACCAAAGACCTTACATTTGGAAATAATCAAACACATCAGAGCATATAATAGAAAATATATAAATGATTAAAGAAATAAATAACATGAAAAAGAATAATAATGCAACATAAGGAATATAACAATTAAAGAGTTAGTTCGCCCAAAAATGAAAACTATCCCATAATGTACTCACTCTCCAGCCATCGTAGGTGTATATGACTTTCTTCTTTCAGTCAAACACACTCGGAGTTATATAAAAAAATATTCTGGCCTTTCCGAGCTTTATAATGGGAATGAACAGTAACCGAGATTTTGAAGCCCAAAAAAAAAGCACATCTATCCATCATAAAAGTAATCCATTCGGCTCCAGGGTTAATAAAGGCCTTCTGAAGTGAAACGATGTGTTTTTGCAAGAAAAATATCCATATTTGTAACTTTATAAACTACAATCACTGGCTTCCGTACGTGAGTCAATTCTTGCGGAAGAGAGAAATTTGACCTGACGTATTGACGAACGTGGAAGCGCAGAGGATAGAGCAAAACAAAGCTGAACTTTTTGACTGAAAGAAGAAAGTCATATATACCTAGGATGGCTTGAGGGTGAGTAAATTATGGGATCATTTTCATTTTTGGATGAACCATCCCTTTAATGATTAAATGAATACATAGCTCTCAATGACTAGAATTCATTATGAAGAGATTAATAAGATTCATGAAAAGGGATCATTAAAAAAATAAATAAATGAAAGACATTAATCAAAAGAATAAAATTGAATACAAATAATTTCGCATACAACACTGATGAACTACAAAGCAAATGTACAAATGATACAGTAAATGCTATTTAGAGAGTCCACTGAGATAGTGCTAAGCTGTCATTAGCGTTTGTCATTTCCCAGAGGCTAAAGTCATTTCTGATCTTCTCAACAAATGAAGTCATTATCATTCAGCTAATGAAAAATACCTCTTTTTCTTTTCCTTCACCAGTTCTATGTCCAGGCCAGGCTGAATGCAAAATGGGCCCGTCTTCTGAGGCCCACCATCCAGTTCTTCCTGGTGGCCTTTGCTGTGTATGTAGGTTACACCCGTGTGTCCGATTATAAGCACCACTGGAGCGACGTGCTGGTGGGGCTCCTCCAGGGGGCGCTTATCGCAATTCTCACTGTAAGTTAACATTTTTTCTTTTTAAAGCGATATACCCCAAAAATCTGTCATCTTTTCCTCACCCTCACGTTGTTCCAAATCAGTATGACCTTCTTTCTAACCTTTTAAAGAAAGTAACAGAATGAATTAAAAAAATTGTTTATTAATTTATTTGTAATGGGGGGAAAAATTATTAAAAAATGAATTAAATAAAATAAAAAAATTTCTTTACAGATTTTTAATTTTTTTTTACTCCACTGAATATTTCCTTTTCTGTTAAAGTGACCCAAAAGTACGAGGCCACTCAGTTCAGTTTGAAATGTAGCATTGTGAGGTCATTAACTCTGCTAACTGACCTCGTCTCTTACAGGTGCGATATGTCGCAAATTTCTTCAAGGTCCGTCCTTCGCCTGAATACTCATGTCCAGAGATAGGAGCAGAAAATGAGGAGCAGAAACACAGCTTTCGAGGTGGAGCACAATAACCATTACAGCTATTCTGGACCTGTGTGAGAGAAATAAGAACAAACACTCAAACTACATCTCCCACAAACCACTGGACTGACGGCAGGGGGCGGAGTAAGACTGCACATGCTCACAATGGCCCTCCTTGAAAAAGCTTTAGTGTCTCTTCCTTTGTTTCAAGTGAGAGAGAACTCTTTATACGTATTTAATCAATTTATTTTAATCAAAACAATTTGCTGAGGATACCAGATATTGAGGGACTGAATCAATTTTTTAAGTCTGTATACTGGACCAGGATTTATACAAAGTCATGTATCTTCTTTATTTGAATTGTTAATCTTACTGAACTGTTGTGTAAATAACGGCTTGCCTTTCTCTTTGACAAACCAAACAGAATCCCATACTCTGATTTAAAGTGTTGGAAATCATTGCTTGTTTGTATTTTTCCAATACTATGTGCCTTAATTATATTTAGTAATCTGGACTGCAAAAAGTGAATAATGCCATAAAATTGTTAGGATCTTTTTTCTTCTTTTTCTTCTTTTTTTTGGTTCCCCTATATTTAAGATATTTGAGATACCACTACAACATCTGCAAGCCTCTGTGCTTAATCTTTTATTTTTGCATTTTAAAAAAAGCCAGCTTTATTGAACTTTGTGAATTGTTGTTTGCGTTTGTCTAATTTCCTATTAAATATCTGTAATAACAACTGGCTTGTTTGTTAGTGAGTACCACAGTTTAATTTATTTTTTCAGATATCTCTACTTTAAATGATAAATATCATAAATTGGACTCTATTTTGACTGCATTTGTATTCTAGTGTAAAACATGAGCTTGGTATATTTAATGTTTGCATATCCAGTTAGCATATTTTAATCCAGAAGTACTGTCAATAATAAAAATATTTATGTAGGCATGAACAAACATGAATTCAATCCACATGTAAACTTTAGTTTTACATACCGTGAAGGACACATCAGCCAGAAGTGGTTGTCAAACACTTCTGATCTTATTTGGTTTGCAAACGTTGTTTAATTTAACCTTGTTCTGCTGGGCACTTTCCTGTCAGTCCAGGACCGCAGTAGCCAGACCTCTAATGAGCTAGGCAAATATGCAAATAAATAAATATATATTTTAATATTCAGCCTATATAAAATTTTGCACTGTGATTAGGTGTGAGTGGGCAGATCTGTAGTTGCATGTGTTTATTTCTTTATTTGTATTATATCATACGCTCTAAAAAAATACGTTGGCTCAGCAACAGTTTGCATCAATTTATGTTGAGTTATGACAACTTTGAGTGAATTTGCGTTTAGAGTACCTTAATTTGTAGCATAAACACAAATTTTTACGTTTACTTAAAAAAATAAAGTCGCTCAACTACCAGAGTTGTAGCCCTGAAACCAATTAATCTTATCTATTTCAGTTCAAATCATAGCACATATTAATATAACTTATTTAACATGTATATTTAATGAACAAGTAAGATATTACTTGTCACTGGCATTAGCACAGTCATTGCTTATAGAGTCCATGTAGTGTTTACCTTCATGTATCTACTCTTCAGCACAATGGTAACCACAAAAACATCAACATTACAGAAACTCTTTTATATGTAAAACATAACAGCATTAAACACTAACAGGTCTTTCCCTTCACTAAAAACATTTATTCTCCTTGTCCAGTCATATGTAAAGCATGCTGGGAACTAGAAATCCACTGCCTAATTTCCAAAGGTATCAAGACAATTTTGTTTAAGGGGTGGTTGATTATGATTTCACTTTTTTAACTTTAGTAAGTGTGTAATGTTGCTGTCAGAGCATAAACAACATTTGCAAAGTTAGGGAGATATTTTCTTTTAAAGAAATCGCAACAACAAACGGCTGGTAGGGACTACAACAAGCTTCTTCCCGGGTTTGTGACATCACTAACCCTAAAATTGACATAAACCCTGCCCCCGAGAACATGCAACAAATGGGTGAGGCCATGTTATTGCAATACAGTACATAACACAAACGCAATAGCATGTCATAAAAGCAAGATGACAACAAAAGATATAACTGTAATTAAACTATACCTGTTCTATCTTCATGCAACATATATTTTCTGACTCTGTAGGATCTTACAACAGTTCCCACATGAGCGATTTATAGATTATCATGACAGAATGTGCTAATCAATGACTTTAAGATAGTTAACTCCACATCAGCTACATAAATTCATCAACTAACCATTCAGAAGCGTTTTGTTGCATTCTACATGTTGTCAATTCTTAAATCTCTCCATCATTGTCCGACTCCGGTTTGAACATAAAAGGCTGAACAGTTTCTGACATTTTCAGTGAGTCTGAGGTAATCAGAGCTGCTAACATAAGCTCCGCCCTCTTCTTGAGAGCAGCAGCTCATTTGCATTTAAAGGGACACACACAAAAACTTTCCTGTAGCTCAGTGGTTAGAGCATGGCACTAGCAATGCCAAGGTCATGGATTCGATCCCAGGGATTGCACATACTCGGATACAAATGTATAGGATAATGCAATGTAAGTCACTTTGGATAAAAGCGTATGCCAAATGCATAAATGTAAATGTAAAAAAGTGACAAATTTAACATGCTATAAAAAATTATCTGTGGGGTATTTTGAGCTAAAACTTCACATACACACTCTGGGGACATCAGAGACTTATTTTACATCTTGTAAAAGTGGCATTATACTGTATGATTCCTTTGGGGCAGTCGTGGCCTAATGGATAGAGAGTCGGACTTGTAACCCAAAGGTCATGGGTTCGAGTCTCAGGTCCGGCAGGGATTGTCGGTGAGGCGAGTGAATGTCCAGCGCTCTCCCCACCTTCAATACCACGACTGAGGTGAGACCCTTGAGCAAGGCACCGTACCCCCAACTGCTCCCCGGGCGCCGCAGCAATGGCTACCCACTGCTCCGGGTGTGTGTTCACTGCTGTGTGTGTGCACTTGGATGGGTTAAATGCAGAGCACAAACTCCGAGTATGGGTCACCATACTTGGCCACATGTCACTTCACTTTCACTTTCACTTTCACTTAAGTTACTAAAAGCAATTTAAAAAAAAAGAGAAAAAAAAGAAGCCAATTAAAACAGAAATTACAGAGGATATTATGTTGTTGTAATGATCAACATTATTATGTCAACAGAACTAAACAATATCATGTTTACAACTTAAAAGGTTTAATTAAAACAATACATTTGAATTTTTAACTTGCAACCATGTGGTAACAGGTCCACTGAATTACTTTTTAGAATGTAGGCTAGTATACACTATAATCACTAGTCAGGGATGGTAACAAAGCTTCCATCCTACCCTTGTGTTCCTAAACTGCAATGGTAAGACACAACCCCTCATGTTACTCTATATCATGTTGCGTTCCTTTTACCTCAGATGTAAGTTGTTATTTTGTGGGTTTCCATCTGGCTTGACGCCTCTCTGCTTATGCAGCGTTTAGAAGATGTCAAAGAAAGCGTTGGCTGTTCAAACATATTTAGCACCTTTATTTGTTTGGGGATGATTGTAGGTCTGTTGTCACACCACTGTGTTCAGAAACATTTTAGCTGTGTATTGTTGGTATCTCCAGTTTCAGTTCCACCAATGAGCGGACTGATATATCAAGCTTTCCAGAGCGCTGCATACAGGGCCTAAAAATTAACACTGGCCAACCGCCAAATGCGAGTAAAAATCAGTATTTTTTTGTGAAACGGTATCAATCGGCAGTTGGCCGGTAACATTTTTATGAATTCTAACAATGCAAATATGTGAGAACATGAACGTGAACAAATGTGTAAGACATTTGGGACAGTTAGCGGGCCAGTGCTGCATCGTTACAAGTTTAAGCCTTGTCAATTTAAATATTCAAGCTCAAGAAGATGCGAAAGGGAACTTGATTCGTTACTCGCGCACAGTGTAGGAAGTTTTCTGCGCGCAAACCTCCAAAGTGTGCGCCCAGAAATCCGCGTCTCAGACAGCGTGTGAATACTGAATTGAGCTCTCTTTCACATCGTCTTAAGCTTGAACAGACATATTCAACTAAATTCTGTCAAAATGTCCGTCTTGGCAAGTATCTTTGTAAGCACAGTCAGTTTTGTCTTAACTGAACGTAAACGCATGTGTAACAGTATATTGTATCCATGCATTTAGCTCTTAAAGTGACAGCAGCCTAATATTCCTGTGTTTTTTTATGTTAAAGGGTTAGTTCACCCAAAAATGAAAATAATGTAATTAATTACTCACCCTCATGTCGTTCCACACCCGTAAGGCCTTCATTCATCTTCGGAACACAAATTAAGGTATTTTTGATTAAATCCGATGGCTCAGCGAGGCCTGCATTCACAGCAATGAAATTTCCTCTCTCAAGATCCATAAAGGTACTAAAAACATATTTAAAACAGTTCATGCGAGTTCAGTAGTTCTACCTTAATATTATAAAGTGACAAAAATATTTTTGTGCGCCAAAAAAACCCAACTTTTCAACAACACTTCTTTTGAGCTTTGCGAATCGAATCAGAGACTCGGAGCACCAAAGTCACGTGATTTCAGCAGTTTAGCTGTTTTATAGGAGATCCGAGTCACTGATTCGATTAGTAAAGCTCAGAAGAAGTGCTTTGAAATCGGCCCATCACTATATTGTTGAAAATTGTTCGTTTTTTTGGCACACAAAAAGTATTCTCGTCGCTTTATTAAGGTAGAACTACTGAACTCACATGAACTGATTTAAATATGTTTTTATTACCTTTATGGATCTTGAGAGAGGAAATGTCATTGCTGTGAATGCAGGCCTCATTGAGCCATCGTATTTTATCAAAAATATCCTAATTTGTGTTCTGAAGATGAATGAAGGTCTTACGGGTGTGGAACGACATCAGGGTGAGTAATAAATGGCATTATTTTCATTTTTGGCTGAACTAACCCTTTAATCAAACATCAAAAGACAAAGAACAATCACTCATTGCTCTTGACTGAAAAAAAATGTGTAACTTTAATCAGGATTATTCTGTTTCATGGCTGGTAAAAAAATGGTTATTAAATTCATTTTAAGGCTATTACATTTTCACCGGCCATTGGCAGGTGTGGTAAAAAAGTTAATTTTAGGCCCTGGCTGTGTAATAAGCAATTTTTTCATTGAAAAGGAGGGCACATTTTCATGATAAAGAATCATTGGTGAGTGTTTTTGGCTAGTTTTCTAATTTTTTACAATGTTACTGAAATGTCAATAGCCTCTGGTACTAAATATCTCATAACTTTGTTCATCTACATAATTTTAGGTTTTCTGCTTATAAATTCAAGCCCAACTGCTACAAAAAGGTACTCGGTTATTAGAATTATTTTCTACAGTACATTTTTGACTAAAGAAAGTCTTCTTCCTTTAGGGAAATAGTAATTTTGACTCATATGTGGCATAGCCTGGCAAAAGTAAATAATCCAGAAGGGCTTGTGTTCATTTTGAAATGCACAGAGCTGGAGGCCCAGAGAGACAATGCTACACTTCTTTCAGCCCAGGGGTCAGTGATGCCTGGCTCCCGGCCATACCCACCACCGGCTGGATGGGGTTATATATTTATACTCGCTCACTGTTGCTGCTGTTCTCTGCGGCTCTGTGAGGAATTATTACAGGTAAAACACATTGGACGGTTGTACATTTTGCGAGTGGTCGACAGTGTGTGTAAGGGAGAAATTAGAAGTCTGTTGACTAGCCAAAAGCATATTTGAGTGAAACTAAATAAGTATGCATTTAATTGTGTTTAAAAGTTTAAAGTAAACTTTTTCATAGCTTTTTATTAGATCATAATTAAAGTAACTTTGATGCACAAATGCTTGATCCAATGAACGCCTGAACACTAGCCAAGCAAAACTTCCTTCTTATTTACAGAAGAAAACATGTTGTGGTGGTCAAGTAGACTTGTATACTTAATAAATTTGGAATTGTATACCTACAAATTATAGTCAATGTACCTTTGAGCCTGAAGTACAGACATCCAGCTCTCGCTGAGGTCAAAGGATCCACAGACATCTGGACTGGGCAGCAGTGTCTCAGGCCTGGAAAATACAGGGTCTGTTAAACTGCCAAGAGGGCTGCAGATAGTGGGTAAAGGGGAAAATTTGAGTACTGTGGCTGGAGAGAGGAGATAAATTGAGTATTTTAAGATGTAAAAAGTGGAGAGAATAAGAAAATCAAGGGAGCATAGTGTGTATTTGGTAACACTTTACAATAAGGTTCATTAGTTAACATTAGTTAACTACATTAGTTAACATGAACTAATAATGAACTGCACTTATACAGCATTTATTAATCTTTGTTAATGGTAATTTCAACATTTCCTAATGCATTATTAAAATCTTGTTAACATTAGTTAATGCACTGTGATCTAACATGAACAAACAATGAACAACTGTATTTTCATAAACTAACGTTAACCAAGATTAGTAAATAACAAATGTACTGCTCATGGTTAGTTCATGTTAGGTAATACATTAAAAAATGTTTAACTAATTAACCTTACTGTAAAGTGTTACCGTGTATTTGTGTAGGGGTTTCTTAGATACACCAGAAGTTAGCTAAATCTGACAAAACCTTTTTTTAGGTGCATCTGGGTACAGCCCTGGGTAAGGTTAAATGATTAATAACTAAAGTAAAACATGTTTTTAATTCATATTAAATGTTATGAAGCTTATAATAATAAAAATAATAACATTCAACATTTCCCTCCATTATCTTCATATTAAAGTAGCAGTAAAATTGGTGAACTCGAAACGTGCACTTTTTCCATGTTCATGTAATATGTGATATACTGACTCCTACTGGACATTTCAAGTATAACACCTTAACTGTCATATGACTAAATACTGATGAAACTACTTTGGCAGTTTTATTTTATTTTATTTGATTGCATTATTTTGGGGTTATTCCTCAAATGGTCAGACTACCAACAGTCAAATGTTTTTACTTGAAAGTCGATTCAAAATACAATCTGATGTAATGATATCTGGACAGTGGACACCACTCGCTGAATTACGTGTTACATAGTGAGATTTTGTCACAATATAGCATATTTTAAATATTTACGATGGAATAATAGTTTAATTTACTATTTAAAACATTTTTAAATTACATTTTTTTTTTAAATAATAATAACAATAATTCAGTGTAGTAAGCAGTATGCTAGTAATCACAGCCATCAAATTAGACTATACACGTGCTCTGTAGTCTTTATCGTTTACATAGGAATTTCATCGAGTTCTAACTGTTGCTTTCTGCGTATTACTATTCGCGACATTTCGATGGAAAAAAAAGAAAAGAAAAAAACAGTAGGTTCTACCGAGATTTGAACTCGGATCGCTGGATTCAAAGTCCAGAGTGCTAACCATTACACCATAGAACCACGTGAACACGTGTGTCATAAGATGATATTTCAAAACTACACTATGATAGTATCGCTACAATACTTACTATCTATAAAACATAGTTACTTTACAAACAATGTAGACGCTTAATGTTTTTGAGATAACGTCTTATCATGTCTTCCAAACTTTGAGTGACAGTTTACTGCGATTTTTCATTCAACATGTCTGCGAGTACAAAATATATTATAATTTTGCATAATGAAAGTTATTCAATTATATACGGGGCTTAGATAAAGCCAGGATTATGTCTTAGCTTAATTAAGACATTTAAGTAGCTTTTTAAAATGTGCCTTAGAAAAAAACACATTATTGCATATTGACACAGAACAACGGCACTGACACATTTTAAGATATGTCAGTTGCAAGTTCATTTCAGTTAAGACAGCTAAAACATGCATTTTAGTATGAGACTCGGTTTAAGCCTTGTCTGTGAAACCGGGCATATATTTACTATATTTACTAAACAACAACTGTCAACGAGATGAGCAAGCTAAGCTAGGCTACCAAGTGCTCAAGATAAAGATGTACCAACCGTAAAAATCTACTTCAAAAATAGAAAGCAACATGTGAGGACTGCAGTGACGCCCACGGTCAACATGTTCACCACACCATAAACCATAACGCCTCTTTCATGAATTTTAATAGTAATAATCTGACTCCCTCACTTGCAATACTGAAAATGAACTGAAGGGGGCAGCCGGAGTTCGTAACTATGCAGTATATTATCATTAAAATTACAGCAATTGCAGTCTTTATTAGAAGCAAATTAGGTATATTGCTAACCAATAAATAAAAAAGTACATTTTAGCATAGCATATTGCTAATCACTTACATTTACTTGCAAAACGAAATATGAAATACAACAATAAAAAGTTCATTTTCCTTCTACTAATATGCATTAGATATGAATTTGTCCAAATAAAGAAAGAACTGACAGGCAGCCAACAGAATAATTGATACAGCTCTATTATTTTAGAGACATATTTCTGTATATGAAAATACATTGTCTTGGTTCCAGGATGAAGCTTCATTTTTGTCTGAATGAATCATTTTAATTGAATAACGGGTGCAGTGGAATTCTGATTCCTGTTTTTTGAATTTTGATATCCTGTGAAGGGTGCAAATGTACTTGAACGATAGTGTGTGTGTGTGAGGATGCTGATGTGGGTCATTACCCCTTCTCTGCCCCCTGGGGAAAGCAGGAAAGAGGAGGAGGGATGGATGGATGGGGGAAGAGGTGGAGGATGGGAGGGGGTTCCCAGGGGAGGAGAATCCAATAAATCAGCCTGCCGTCTCCGTGCTGACATGGGGCTTGTCTGTGAGGGGTGTGTGCTGTGTGTATGTGTGTGTGTAGAGGGGGATCACAACAACAGCATAGCCTTGTCTAGCTGTCAGTCACTGCCATACTGGCCAGGCAACAAACTCACACGCCTCCATCGTGAGGCCGCAGACCTTCATTACCATACATCCATTCATTTTTCTAAGTTCAGTTCTGGCAGGCTGATACATGCTCTGTTTTGTTTACTTCCCCTTTTCTTTCTTTAGTCTTGGACTGTCGAGTTTATCCAAAAGTGGATGAAGTTTACATTCATATAAGTGCTTTCTTATATCAAGACCGCATTCTTTTAAGTGGACATATTGCGACAATTACATAAGCAGATTGCCAAGTACTACGAGTGTCGCATCGAGAGCAAAGTACCAACACAAATGCTGACAAATTATCTCTTCGCCACTGAATAAGTGACCATTTCTGCTCTAAATATAGTTCTGTAATTGGAGAAAGTGAAGAAACTGCTGTCAGTTTGATATATGTGTGCAGGTATGTTTGCAATCCAGTGTGTGAAACAATATATCCACCATGGAAACTGTATGTTGTTAGGGAAAGGAGAAACCAAAAGTCATGTGTTTGTGTTAAAGGGATAGTTCCCCCTAAAATAAAAATTCTGTCTACATTTACTCCCACTCAAGTTGTTCCAAAGCTGGGAAAAAAAAATACTATGGGAGTCAATGGGGCTCATCAACTGTTTGGTTACCAACATTCTTCAAAATATCTTCTTCTGTGTTTAGCAGAAGAAAGAAATTCATACAGGTTTGGAACAACTATATGGGCGTGTAAATGATGACAGAATTCTATGGTGAACTATCTCTTTAAAGGATTAATTCACTTCACAATTACAATTTCCTGATTATTTACTCACCCCCATGTCATCCAATATGTTTATGTCTTTCTTTCTTCAGGATTTTTCTCAATAAAGTGGACTTTTACTTACTTTTACTTTTTTACTTTTACAGTTACCAACAGGTTGAAGGTCCAAATTTCAGTTTCAGTGCAGCTTCAAAGGACTCTACGTGATCCCAGACGAGGAATAAGGCTCTTATCTAGCAAAACGATCGGCCATTTTCTAAAAAAAAAAAGAAAAAAAGAATTTATATACTTTTTAACCATAAATGCTCGCCTTGCACTGCTCTGCTCTGCGCCACGCATTACGTAATCACGTTGGAAAGGTCATGCGTGATGTAGGCGGAAGTACCCCGGTAAAGCAAAAAACTCCATCTCATTTTCTCCTCCAACTTCAAAATTGTCCAACATTGTTGTTTTACCTTTTTTTTTTAAAGGGCTTTTGGCTTAGTCTTTGCACGTTCGCTTTGTAGACACTGGATCTGTACTTTCACCTACGTCACTTGTGACCTTTCCAACATGATTATGTAATGTGTGGCGCATCTCAGAGCAGTGCTAGATGAGCATTTGTGGTTAAAAGTATATACATTTTTTTATTTGAAAATGGGCGATCGTTTCGCTAGATAAGACGCTTATTCCTCGTCTGGGATCATGTACAGTCCTTTGAAGCTGCACTGAAACTGTAATTCGGACCTTCAACCCATTACTGTTGAAGTCCACTATATTGAGAAAAATCCTGGAATGTTTTCCTCAAAAACCTTGATTTCTTTTCAGCTGAAGAAAGAATGACATGAACATCTTGGATGACGTGGGGGAGAGTAAGAAATTTTAATAAAAACATTTTTTTAATTCAGAAGTGAAGTAATCCTTTAAAGGAATAGTCCTTAAAAGTCCTTTAAAATACGAATATATTTTTTGAAGGTATAAAATAAAATGTCAGGGTAGCACAACTGTCCTGATATCCTAATGGAAAAAGCCTCACAATACAGGAAATAATATCATAGAGAGGACCACTGAAGTAATTCTTGACTGTCAAGGCCAATATGTCTCTTCAAATTTCTGATAATTTCTTTTTTGTTATGACAAGGTTAGTACATGTGGTAAATGTCAGGTGGTTCAACTTCTCCAAAATGTAATGATAGTTATTAATTAATAATTTGTGATATGTTTAACCTAGAAAAAGATATTTAAAACATTCTTGAAAATAATGATTTAGATATTTGCATGCATAAAATCTCTGAAAATACTTTTCTACTTGATGGTTACACTACATGACATTTTTAGAGCCATTAAATTGAAACTTCTGTTGAAAATGTTAAAAAAGCATCAAAAAAACAACAACATTAATATAAAGAGTATGTTGCCATGTGTGTTTTAAAGTCTTGATTTCCCCCCTTTTGTTTATTATAGACATTCTGATGTTTTATTGTTGTTGTTTTTATGTACTATCCCTTTAAATATCCTCCCTAATGCAGTTCTAAATGCTAAAAGCATATTTTCCCAGTAACAAAGCGAGTTGGTCTTTTTCTGTTCAGCCTTCAAAAAGGCTCATATCTGTGTTGTTGCAATTGTGTGTGGGCTGCATATGTGAAAGTGAATTACAGGGGAAGATCATTGATCAAGTTTGTTACTTGTGAAGGACGTCTCTGGAATAAATAATGTCAAACATTGTAGGGGATAAAAATGTCTTTTTGTTCGGGTTTCTTGGCCCCAGTGGAAAAAATGTTTAAAAGCTTCTCTCGTCTGATCTGAAAAATGGAGATATTGACCGTTGCTTGTAAAACTTTTGTGAAATCTGAGCTTTAAAATGCTCCTTTTTCTCTCTGTTCACAAACACGCACACACACCAGACATCATATATCAGACGTCCTGCAGCATGACTCTAATATGTGGCTCACTTATGACTGTTTCCAATACATATGGACCGCAGTGGCCAGGAGACCTGCTCCGTGCATTAAAATTCATGGGAAAAAATGGCAATAATGACCCTCCCCCCCTCCCCACTTCCAGTCCCCATACATCCTCTAAATCTGTATCTCTCTTTTAAGCAGATCCCTCTACACTCTTCCTTCCCTCTATTTTCTCTCCTCCTCCGCATCCCTTCTTTCTGTTTTCAGCTGCACTGCTGCCAGGTAGTGATTTCTACAGTGGGAAAATTGCTTTTTCAATATCTGCCTCTCTAATTATGAGCCCAGCTAAAGGGGTCATGCCACTGGAATACTAATAAATGTCTCCAGCATTTTTGCATTTCTTTACACCGAAAGGGAGTTTACGCATTAGATTATTTGTCACATGAAAATAGCTGTCGTTCATATTGTTTTGTCGAAGAAAAAAAAGCAAATTTGAACAATTTATCCAAGATATTCCATGCAGATTCCTTGGTGATAATACCTTAGTGAGGATATTAAGCTGTATTCCCTGACCCAGAGCAAAGCACACAAGAGATTTGATTTAGGTCACACACTGGTTCTTATTGCTCCCCTTGGAGCATGTTATCTTTATTGCAAAGGGATGTTTCATGTGTCTTCATGATCAAAGATCAAAATGCTGGATGTACTATCTTAGGAATCTTCAAATCAAGATATTTCATAAACAGATGAAGAGACTGGTGGCCTAAACAAAAAGTGATTTGCATAGGAAACAGGCCCTCGTTTTAAACCACTAGCCGTGGGATTTCATTGTGGGCGCCCTGAAACAATGCAAAGCGATTTAAAGTAATAAAAGAAGCTAAAAAAAAAAAAACTATTTTACATCACAAAAGGGATTTGAATTCAAATGTCTCCACCGCACGCACCAAAAGGGTTAAATGGTTTTCTTGGTCTCTCTGAGCGCCTGACTGACGTTTGAGGTTCTATAATCGTGACGCGCACCAATCAACGAGCGGTCAGCGTACCCCACGTGGGGCGCTCTCAGCGCTGATTGGCTATCACAGCCAGCGTTGATTGTGGCTGGGTCAAACCCCACGTGGAGATTTCATTCAATCATTGTACATTTAGCTGCACCCTTATTTTTCAATCGAAGTCCTGTGCATACAATTAGACAATGTGAAGAGAACGTGTGAATAGCCGACAGAGATGGGATGCTATATTTAAACCACATTTCAAAATAGGACTTTTATATGATTTTGTGCAGATGAGATTTTATTTAAATCATCATTGTCAATATATTAGCTAAAACACTACGTTAGCATCTATTTTGCACATAGTGCTTGTATTTAAAAATATTGTACTAAAATACATTATGCTATATACTTGAATACACCTATGTTGAACCTATCATTTGATGAAGTTTTCATATTTCAATATATATATAAATGTATAGGTGGTGTAATCATCAGAAATAACTAAATAAATCTCATTATAAAGTTTAAATTCGTGAAAAAAAAGAAATGTTGACATAGTTTAGTAACCTCTTTATTTCTAGAGAATTGAAGCAAACACAGTTATTAATATTTGAAAAACTTTTGTCTGCCAAATCAAGGTTAGTGTGGTGTGTAACAAATATGCAGGTAGCCATTTTGTTGTCATGTGACAACAAAACCTATTGTGTCAAAGCCATAAAAAAAAAAAATCACATTTTTTCCACAGGCTTTTCTATAAAAGTGCACATTTTGTTCTTTTCAAACGGAGTAACCCCAAGGATGTCCTGAAATTCATAGATAAAAATATGTTTCCTTCAAAAACGTGATTAGGTTGTGTGCATTCACGTATTTTAGTACTTCTTACTTGATGGTTACACTACTTGACATTTCTGAAGTCATTAAATCAGAATATTTGTAGAAAAATGATATAAATACTTCAAGAATGTATGAAACCAACATAAACACAAAGATCACAAACTAATTTTTAAACGATTTCTCCTTTCAATCATCTCAGACATCCTTATTTGTCATTGACCCACATACATAAACAAATACAGCCCTGAACAGATCAATCCATGAGTCTTATGGGTTCCTACTCCTACCGCAGCCTAAAATGAGTGTAGCTAACTTGAGAATTTAACCCTTTGCTTCTGGTTACCACAAGCCAACCCCCTTCTCTTTTAGCACAGGGGGGCATGCGTTTCTCTTGAAGAAAACAACTCGCATGTCCCATTGAAAAACAGCTGAGGATCGAAAGGAAGGAGCGGATGAGGAGAGAGGGAGAGAGAGAGAGAGAGAGAGAGGGAGAGAAGCAGACAAAAGAAGCTGCGGCTGCGTAGAGTGTCGCGTCTTGGGAGCACGATAGCTGGCCATCCACTCGGTTTCTTTATTATTTTCATCAGTAAAACACATCAAGGGCGGGGGAGCTCTGAAGGCCGAGCGCGTGCATTCTGATATTTCAAGGTGCGTCGCATTGAGGGACTCGACACCGGACTGGGCGCATCTTATATCGCGCGATAAAGCAGAACAAAGGGAGTCTTGAGCGAGGAATGCGCGAGCCGAGCCTGGCGTCGCCGAAACAGGGCCAAATGTTCTTCTGAGAGCCGCCAAAGGTGCAAACTCTTCTGAAACAACATTTACCACAAGACCGAAACAGAAGACCCCCAAACCGCCACAACCCCGTTATTCACCATGTTCCCCCAGAATCGAGCCTCGGTAAGTTGCCTTGCTACTCTGTAAAAATGACCGTCTGCTTGGTGCGCAATGCGCTTTAGTGCATTTCACATATAGGCTAAAACAAAGTGTGTCTGTACCCTTTGTCTCATCATTTAGGGTAAACGTTCACATGGATTGTGAAACTGTAGTTGGCCGAGTAGTGCTGCTCATCAAGATCAAACACTTAAATGTGTTTTAAATTAGGCTGTTTATTCAAGGTAGCCAATTCGATAATCAATGAAATCAATGTGCTTAAATGATACTACTTTCCCGTTATGTTACTGTTATACCCCCTTACAGCTTGTAGGCAGATCTCTGTATTTCTGATGTTTCAACTACTGTAAGTTTCAGCTACTGTAATTTCAAGAGTGCCACAGTACATTCACCTTTCATATAGGCTATGTTTAAGTTTCATGAATTTTCAGATTTCTCCAATGTTGACCACCCTTTGAAGCAGCTCTTTTAGACTTACATTTTTTTTTTTTAACTTTACGGTCTTTTTGGTAAACATTTGTTCTTGTATGCTCATTTTGCATCTTCTCATAAAGCTATGGGACTTTAGTATCAGTGATGGATATATCAGCTAGGCCGAGTGTTTGACCATTGTGATGGTAATCGGCTGGTTGTGCTTCTTGGCCGATTAATAGATGCATTAGAGCTCCCTTGTGTCAGAAAAGTTTGTTTGGTTTCAGTGTACTTTGAAATGTCTAAAATTAAAACGTACGTGTGTGTGTGTGTGCCTTATCACGTATATATATCAGGTGTTTTCTCGGTCACTGTGCTGTCTAGTTATCATATTGGCATTATTGACTGTTGAAAAGCCCATATTGGTCGACGACTATTTAATGAATGTCAGTTATTATTGAATACACTGGACTGATTGAATCAAACTATGTGTTAAAATCCTTCCTGAGATTTCTCTACAGTCACCATACACCCCTCCCCCAGCACCCCCAACCTTCCCTAAGAATGCTTTGACATTCATTTCCTAAAGGATGGAAATTAGATTCCACTGGGGTGTGCAATTTCGTGATCTGAAGGAGATGCATGGTACATAGGTGAAGTATTTGGGTTTTCCACCCCTTTTAGATGTTGCTCTGCAGTGACCAGGTTGCTCGTTTCTTTTCTTATTTATCTTTAGAATGAAAGATTGGTCCAACCTGTTTTTCCAGGGCACTCAGCTACTTCTGAATATGGCCTCTTTCTGCTCACCTTGAACATCCTAAAACACGACAAGGTGGTTGGGATGTGATACAGCTGTTTTGTCGTTTTAATAAGACAAGACTTAAGTTCTTCAGTCCAAGTCATAGTTTTTAAGTTTCTAGACGACAACCTGTAAGTATCCATATAAAGAATATTTACTTTGGCTAAGGCATTTAATTTAGTCAATTATGAGTGGATGTATCTTGATGAAATTGGAAAAAGGCCTCATGCATTAAATAAAGTAGTTGAAACAGACAGAACCAACCCACACATTCCTCAACATGTGAAAAAGGTTAACACATTCAAAAATTACCATCTTGTTTAAAACAAGCATTTTAATACAAAACCTTTTGTTTGATGAAGGGATGGCTTCAGTCAAAAATCTCTAATTTTACTTCTTAATCAAGACAACAATTTTCATGCTAATTAGTCAGTCCATCAGTTTTTTTAAAGTGCTTTTAACACTGAATGAGAGAGTAAGTGGTTGTTGTACACAGTTTAACTATTGGCTAATAGGGAGAGTCATATCTTTTAAGGGATTAAATAAGGTTTTTGTATTCAGGTAAAAGAGAGAAAATTAATTGCATCTGTATTTATATTGCTGTTTGAGTAAACAACGAACTAGATTGTTTACAGATGAGGATGAAATGTTCATCATTAGCAACTTTTTATTATTACATTGCATATAATTTGACTACCAAGTGTAAATTCTTATTTCCCAGTTTGAAATAGTGGGCAATTCCTACAGATTGCCTACTGACACCTGCTGATTGGTTCTAATTCTGTCTTCTGGAGGGATCTGCTCCAGCCAAGATGTCTCCAACAGAGGAGCACTACTATCCTTCCTATGTGAGGTATTTCTCAGTATTCCTCCCTGACGGTGATCCAATTTCTTCCAGCTTTCTGTTTTCCAGAGGAATCCAAGAGAAATCAGGGCATGGCCCATTCCGGCCATGGCACATTCCTTGGCACCCTCAGCCATGAAGTGAAGCATTTTGGGCCAGGTTTGCAAAAGTCATTGGAAGAAAGTGTGGAATTCCTTGAAAGCAAAAGAACAAACAGGCTGCGGGTTACCTCATAAAGGAAACACCTACAGCAATTACTACAGCTGACAAGCCAACGTCGCGGCGCTGCTAATGTATCCTGACAGCGGGGAAATTTGAATAACGAGCTTGCGGAGAGGGTAGAGAAAAGATGTGTGATGTTAATGAAACAGGTGCCTGGCACCATACTACACACCATGTCCCCTCCCCCGTCTAAGTAAGGGATTACTGGGGCATTCCTTAAAGCTCCATGCTGCCGTAGAGTACGGAATCAATGAAACAAGGCTGCGCCTAGGTCAGGTTCCTGGGGAGGTTCTTTAAAATGCAAATGCCTGCTGGTTGTTGACACTGTAGTCGAAAGATTTCATATGCAATGCCTGAACTTCAAACGTTGCTGCAGAAAGCATCGCCTGGTTCCTTGGATTTGTGTGTACACCTAAAAAGAGCTGCTACTTCAAATGGTTCAGAGATGCAGAAAGTCCTTTCCAATTATTTTTAGCCTGTCTCCACCCCATTTTGTAGGGTGGATGTTTGTGATTTTTTTTTTTTTAAAGGAAAAACATGATATAATTAGTGGGGTTGCTGGTTCTCAGAAACTTGGGGAGGCTACCATGAAAAGACACCTAAAGAGAATATACAACTGTTTTTGAAGCACAGTTATAATTTACACTGTGATCTTAAAGATTTAGAAACTTTGGAGAATTCCAAATTGGGCTCCGTAGCAATACTCCGGGAATGGAAACGTCAAGCACGCGGTCTGTTCTTTCCAAGTGATTAGTGTGTGAAAAGAGAAACAGCTTTATCAAAGGTTAGGCAACCGTGTTGACAGGTTTTGCGATGTCGGTCATCATGGCCGGCCGCAGCATTTCACAGGCTGTGTAGCAATTCTCAGATGTAGGCCATGTGGGAGTCTTGTAGGTCCCTCAGCCAGACTTCTGACAGAAGGAAAGAAGCTGTGGTTTGGACAGCTCAGTGGACACGGAAGCAGCAGTTCTCTCTCTGTGTATGATTGTTTGTAGTGTTTAGCAGTCTCTTTAGTCTTCTCTTTATTGTTCTACATTTTGTCTTAGTAAGTGGGTGGGTAGGGGGATTTGGGAGATCATTATGGGTTGATGCAACACATCAACACACAATGTAATTAGAGGAAAAGAAATGAAAACATTGCATGCACACACACATTTTCCAAGACTCATTGTGAGTGTGGTAAAGAAATGGACTTGGAGGTGCCTATAATGTCTATACTAGGCTTTTCATAGTATCTAGTCAGCTCAAGCTATAATTTCCAGCAGACTCCCAACTTTATCCTGAGTTATTCCTTACAAAGGGTCATGTGAGAACATTGTTATTCTTCACTATTTAAAATCATAGGGAGAATTTAGCCTTGATTGAAGTCATTGCTGCCTCAAGACACCCTTTTCTTGTGTGACCCGTCAGCATGGCATAAGAGGTTTTAAACTGTTCAGTCAACTTGGGTGTTCAGAGTTTTGCCAAAATACAGATTACTGTGACAGTGACTCTCGCTAAGACAAGAGAGGCCAACAATGCTGATTATGTCCTGCCAGGTTAAAACCTTGTTGTGAAACTGTCAAGGTCAAGTGAGCCTTTTATTGTGACAACCACCAAGGAAAGTTGCACAGAGGATTTGCAAGGCGATTTAACCTGAGAAGCAGGTTATAAGAGCATTGAATCAAAATGGCTGCCATATTGAGACTGGACACATAGAAAGAACCACAATAATGGCCTCTGAGAGGTAGTGACAATCTGGTTTCGGAAAACTGAATGTCTAATTAATGAACATTCAGTCTCCAAGAAGCTCCATGCGACTGGCTCTTTGGTCTCTGCCTTTCAGCAAAAGGCCTGCTTTCTTTGTCGTTCCTTTTTTCTTTCTTCCGGAAGTCTCTTTGCACCTGTACGCAAAATTCAATAAAAAGAGGTGAATATCAGAGTGAGAGGCTGGGTGGGGTAGAGAGAGGAGATAAAGGGGAAGAAGGGAATAAAGCCAAGTGTCAATCCCCCTTCTTCCCGCCTCCCCCCCGTCAAATGGCCTTCCTCTTGTTCTCCAGACTCTTTTCTTTGGCCTGTGAGAAGTAATTGTAGTGTGTGTGTGTGCTCCCTGCTAGGCTGGAGCTGTGAGAGCCTGGGGATCTGGACAGCAGATTGAAATGCAGGGCTGGAGAGAGGAGCTCGTTAGAGACTCTAACAATGCGCCGTGTCTCCCATGAGCTAAAGGCCGAGAAGCTCCATTCTCCCTGTGTAGTTCGGTCCAGCCCCCCCTCAAACATCCCCCCCTAGTACTCCAAGCCTGCTGCCCTGACACAGGGTGACCCCTTTTACCCACAGACACCCTCCACCCCCTATTTGATATTTGCAGCTACATCTGTCCCCATCCCTCAAACGAGCTTTAAGCTTAAACTGTTCATGTACTGTTTTCTTTTTTCAGTAATTCTTGGCTAGGTCAAGACCGTTCCTGTGTTAATGCAGGTCACACATGCACTCATAACAACCTATGACACTTTGCCAACGGTTAACCGCTCAAGTGTTTGGCAGTAAATGCGACTACCGTCAAAACCATGCTCCATGTTAATTGAAGTAATGGGGCTTTATGCACTTTCACATTTGATCAATCATGTCCCTTTTGGCAGTTTTTACCCTCTTTTAGCTCATTAGAAAAAGAGTTTCCCGTGAGAAGTGTGAGAACCCCATGAGGCGCAGTTGCCAACTTGAGGACCTTCATCAGCAGAGGTGCTTGGAGACAGATAGATGGATGGACAGGCCTTACTGTACGGCACGTAGGCTTTTGTCTGCCTGTCTGTCTGCATTACCCTGAGGCCAAGCTCCTAATTGCTGGAGCCAGCGGATTTCAGCTAGCTTGGTGGGGTCCCATGCTGATGGGGTCCTCTTTCTTGCGCCCTCTTCTAATCCATGCTTAATTTTTAACAAATGTCTTGATTATAGCAGTGAACATGGACCCCACCCCAGTCCCACATCCCAGCACACAACCACTGTGATATAGACATGCATCTGTCTGTAATGCTTTATCCTTTTACAATGGAGCCTATGTCATGGAACTACCCCAACCCCCATCTTCTCTCATTCTTTCATTGCTTTATCTCTTGTTCTGGGGAGCTTGTCTTTCATCGGTGTCCTTCATTTCTGCCTTGTGCACAGCACACTCTATCTTGCTCGCAGACCTCTGTGCAATGAGTTCCTCAAATCATATTCGCACTGAATGATTCTCATCAGTTCTCTAAATCGTCTAATTTTTGAAGAATGCAAAATGCCACTGTTTTAAGTTGGGTTCCATTACAAGTGATGAAACGATTATTAGTCTTTTGCAGCTGCCAGAAGTAAGCTTTAAGTGTACCTTCTTTTAAAAAACTGTTTAAAAAAAGTTTCAGATGCTAAACCTACTTCCTCCCACCCATAGGCACCTTTGCAACCACCCCCCGGGTCCTCGGCTTCAGCTGCTGCAGCAGCAGCCGCAGTCGCTGCAGCATCAGGGTCGACCCAACCTCTGAAACTCACTTACCCCGAGACTCTGGACCGCATAAAGGAGGAGTTCCAGTTCCTGCAGACACAGTATCACAGGTACAACCCCCTTGCTAATACATACTCGCTAAGTTCTAAGATGTTCAATGTCAATATTATCGAAAAACATTTTTCCAAGCCTGTAATTTAGTCAACCCCTGGGAGAATGTCTTTGCAGAATTCCTGATGCAATGTAATTGTAGGAAGAAAGGTTAAAGTGTCAGTGGTTACGGCGGTCCGGTTGCTTTTTGGAACATGGTAGCTGCTTGACAAAGATGATTGACTTCTGCCCATTCATCTAAACAACCATCTGCACCAGGGGTGTCCAATCCTGCTCCTGGAGGGATGTTTTCTTGCAGAGTATAGTTCCAATCATTGTTAAACACACCTGAACTAGCTAATCAAGATCTTCTGGATTACAGGGAAAATTCCAGGGAGGTTAGAGAAAAAAGGTGGCCCTCCAGGAGCAAGATTGGACACCCCAGTTTGACACCAGCTAATCACTAAATTAGCTACCATCAGAATGTAGGGCTTAGAATTTTGTTAGTATTCAAAAGAAATCCCTTGCTGTAGCTTCTAAAAGGGGAAGGCCCACTGCTTTCTCATAATACACACATGCAACTTGGTTCTGTGGGTTTGTTTTATGTGCACTCTTAGGCTCAGGAATGTGGCCAGACCAGGCATGACCCGTGTGTGATTTCTGGTAGGTGCTGGCATCCTCTCTGGTACGGTAGTCCATGCACACTCGCACACCCCTCCTTATTACTGGCAAGCCTTCACACGGCTACAGCTTTGATTCCTCATGCCAGAATCGGCAAATCCACCCAGTCCCCACATTCCTATTGTTAGGTCTCTTCTGTTCCCGTCTTCAAAGTTCAGTCAAATAAGCTCAAAAATCCTCTGTACAAACAGAGTTCAGCCCTTCTGATGGCTGCTGGTTTTACACGTATATCAGCCTGGATATTTATGGCTTTATTTTCTCAAAATCTTTCCTGGAAGCCAACAGCTAAGCAGTTATTTTGTGCACCTTCTTTTTTAAATGAATGGATAATACCACTCTCATGTGGCTCTGTATTGGTCTCCGAATCAGATTTTAAGAGTTGTTCATCTGCTCTTGTTTTTCGCAGTTAGCTGGTGCTCGAATATCTAATGAATCTGGCTCAAGCCTGATGCAGAGGGCCAAACACCTGCACACTTATCAAATTAGAGTGGGAGCCGTTTCTTGGTTTCATTTGTTGGGTGTTTATTATCATTAGAGCATTTCAACATAAGTTGAATACTTTGCTCAAGGAATCATGAACTACATTTGTGTTTCACGACAATCAGTACTGTATGCAAATACTAGAGTCGCATGATTTATGAAATTTATGCTGTGGGAGTTTTTAATTGGATATTAGTTTTAATTTTCAATTTGATTTGTGTCCAAATGAAATGGACAATGTGGTTAATTTCCTTTTTTTCCTTTTTTCTTTAATTTCCTCCAGCCAGATTTTCTAGCCAGTGCACAAAATGAAGAGCAAAACATGTGCATTAGGTGTGCAATTAATGCTTTTGTTTCATTCTAATGCTGGCACAGAGCGTGATGGGAAATGGAGATTGGATGTACAAGGCTGATACCTCATAATTCAGCTAAAAAAGCTTTATCACTTTTTCATCAATGGTACACAAAATGGGTAAATACTAAACCTCAAGATGAACAATTATGATCAATGCCACTAAGCTTCTGCCATTAATTGACGTGCACCCAACTCAAAGACTGGCTTCTAAGAAAATCCAGAGTTTCCCCACTGGTAATTACAGCCAGTATTGTTAATTTATGCTTATCTTGTAAATACCATAATTCCAACATGACAAAGGCAGCATTATAATTTGAATGTCAAACTGTGACTTCAAGTCAATGGGTGATTTTACAGTTTGATTTAAATTTCTTACTAGCACTGTAATTACCCCCTGAATGGCACTTCACGAAGCATTACAATGTAAAGTCTAAAAATTGCAAACCTCCATTAGGTTAGGCAACAAGATTAGCAGCAGCCTTCCCATGGTGTTTCAGACGCGGCATTTCCCATAAGCATTCTCCTGCCACTGAGCTGGTCCCGCTCCAGGTAGAACGTGGCAGGCACACACGGGACGCGCCAGACAGGCACAGACAGCTCTTGGCTATACGTGGCGTGGCTTAGATTTTAATTTTAGTTCTTGTAATTTGTGTCTGGAGGCTGATTGGTGTTGGATTAAAGGACAGGAAAGAGTCAGAGCTAAAGAGATTTGGCAAGATATGCTGGGGAGAGGTGTGTTTGTGTGTGGGCACTGGTCTATGTGCGAAACACACTTAGACCGAGGTCAGGTTACAGCGCAAAGTCCGGCAGGAAATGTGAACTGGGCAGGAACTGTATAACAAAGAGAGCTGCTCCATACGGTGTTACCATGCTGAGTTGCTCGCAGCACTGCACATGTTATGCGTATGTCTCTGCATGTTTGTGATTGTGTGCTTAGGTTTGGGTGTTTTTTGTGTAGAAGGCCTCTAATCAGCAGACAGGAGGGCTTTAGACCGGAGGTTCTCATTACAGTAGTTTTTGCTTTGCCCAGCCCTTTTCAGAACACACAAGCTCACCTACCTTGCTAATGTGTCCTCTGGGTTTGCAATGGCTCAGACATGAAGACAACCAACCCACAGACAGCCACCCGCACAGAAACAGCTTTGCGCTGATATCCATGATATCTTCTTTGTGCCTAGACAGAGTGGATTTTTTTTTTAGTGGATTCTAGGCATCTTTATGATGAAGTCTGGGGTTTGTGGTTTAGGCCTGCTTTGCTGGATACATCTGTATGTGTGTGGCCCGGCATTCCCCCATCGAGCGCGTGTGTATTTAAGTGCATGTGTTTGTGGTGGGTGGTTTGGTTCGCAATTGCGCTTTAATGTCGGTGTGTGTCTGACAGAGTATTTCATCAGAAATGTTTGCTATATACTTGTATCGACAAATTTCTTTTTGGTTTCCAGCATGTGAAATAACATGGTCACAGCCTTGTTTTATACCATTTACATTTTGCCACCTTAGTGTAAGGCTATTAGCATACAATACATAAGTACGCATTAAAGGGTTACTTCACCCAAAAAATGAAAATTCTGTCATTTATTACTCACCCTCGTGTCGTTCCACATCAGTAAGACCTTCGGAACACAAATTAAAGGGTTAGTTCACCCAAAAATGAAAATTCTGTCATTTATGACTTACCTTCATGCCATTCCACACCCATAAGACCTTCGTTAATCTTCGGAACACAAATTAAGATATTTTAGTTGAAATCTGATGGCTCCGTGAGGCCTCCATAGGGAGCAATGACACTTCCTCTCTCAAGATCCATAAAGGTAATAAAAACATATTTAAATCAGTTCATGTGAGTACAGTGGTTCAATATTAATATTATATTAGCAACGAGAATATTTTTGGAGCGCCAAAAAAACCCAAAATAACGACTTATTTAGTGATGGCCGATTTCAAAACACTGCTTCAGGAAGCATCGGAGCACAAATGAATCAGTGATTCGATACACTGATTCATTTGTGCTCCGAATCTTCCTGAAGCAGTGTTTTGAAATCGGCCATCACTAAATAAGTCGTTATTTAGTTTTTTTTGGCGCACCAAAAATATTCTCGTCGCTTTATAATATTAATATTGAACCACTGAACTCACATGAACCGATTTAAATATGTTTTTAGTACCTTTTATGGATCTTGAGAGAGGAAGTGGCATTGCTCCCTATGGAGGCCTCACAGAGCCATCGGATTTCAACTAAAATATCTTAATTTGTGTTCCGAAGATTAACGAAGGTTTTACGGGTGTGGAACGGCATGAGGGTGAGTAATAAATGACACAATTTTCATTTTTGGGTGAACTAACCCTTTAAGATCTTTTTGATGAAGTCTGAGAGCTTTCTTTCCATCGATACAGATCCAACGCAACTACCACTTTCGAGGTCCAGAAAGGTAGGAATGACATCATTAACATGTGACTCCAGTGGTTTAACCTCAATTTTATGAAGTGACGCGAGTGCTTTGTTTACGCAAAAAAACAATTTACCACTTTACTTACAAAAATAGATCTGCAACGCGCATTCACGAGAGCTGCACAGCGCATGCGTGTTGTTCAGAATTGCGCGTCAACTCAACGCTCATGCCAAGTGTTCACGAAGCATACATTTTGTGTTCACGCAAGAGCTGAAATTGTTGCATGAACACGCTTTGGATAATATTATTTTGTAAATAAAGTGGTAAACTTTTTTTTTTTTTTTTGCACAAAGAAAACACTCTGGAGTCACATGGAGTATTTTAATGACGTCTTTACTACCTTTCTGGACCTTGGGGTGGTAGTTGCGTTGGATCTTTATGGAGGGTCAGAAACCTCTCAGACTTCATCAAAAATATCTTAATTTGTGTTCCAAAGATGAACGAAGGTTTTGGATGTGGAATGACATGAGGGTGAGAAATTAATGACAGAATTTTCATTTTTGGGTGAACTAACCCTTTAAACCTCCAATGTTAGGTAGGTAGCTAATCATATACACCATTATACTGTTACATGATTAACATTAATTAACTTGTTCAACAGTGTTCTCTTCAAACTGTTGTTCCACCAATGACAGATGTTGACCTGAAGAAGAGAACTAACCATTAGCGCACCCCCTGTGGTAATGCAGAGAATGCAACATGTAGTATGTTGCTTTATGCGTATGTTGCTGCGATTTCTCAACACAACAAAGCATAAAATGTATTTGTCTTAATGCTCTAGCGCACGTTTCAGGCTTCAAAGAGTGTATGAGTTTGTGTGTGCTGCAAATGCAAATTTGCCACAAAGGCAAAACCTTCATCAATCCTCTCTCAGGCAGTAATGGGGTTTAATTTAGCTCTGAACTGGACTATTTCACTAACTAATCACTATGTGTGCGTGCACTTTAAGCAGAGAGATGAAAAAGCACTATGAGAATACAGAAGACACAAGGGCTTTTACTAATGAGGCACAGGCATGGCAAATGAGGAGATCTGTGAGGAAGTGTCCTTACTTTCTCTAATTGGACTGATACTCCTTACCGTCAGACTGAATATTTGCTTTTTCACTCAAACTTCTCATTCAGATGCTTCACTTTGAGTCATCATTATAAATTCACTCTGTTGTGGTGTGCAATATGATTAAAAGTGCAGTTAGCTTGTGTGTGTATATAGTGAAGTAATGGTGCTTTGCTGGCAGGAGACAGCCTGCAGATTTGTTGCCCGTTCCAATGATCATCTTATCAGCTGTCAGGGAAAGAAAGTAACCTTTCTTTTTATCCACCTTTCTTGTTGCATGGTTTTGATGTTTAGTAATTAAGGATGGGAATATTTAGCTGTTGTTTGTGCCTTAATTTCTTGTCAGTTTAGGCTTTTCTTGCATTAATTTGGCCGTCTCATTTTCTCACCAAAAGCATAGGGGAGTTACAATTTTACATTTAATTTATGCATAATTTTACTATTAGATTATATTGGTCATCTAATGCTCATTTAAAGTGAATTTTTAAACACTAATTTAACAAATCTCAAAATCAATATCCATTTTCGTACTGTACATTACGTACATTAACATTTAAAGGATTTGTTCACTTTAAAATGAAAATTACCCCAAGCTTTACTCCCCCTTAAGCCATCCTAGGTGTATATGTCTTTCTTCTTTCTGATGAACACAATCTGAGATATATTAATAAATATCCTGACGCATCCGAGCTTTATAATGGCAGTGAGCGATACCAACAGGTATGAAGCTGAAGAAAGGTGGCTCCATCCACATCCATCATAAATGTACTCCACACGGCTCCGGGGGGTTAATAAAGACCTTCTGAAGCAAAGCGATGCGTTTGTTTAAAAAAATCCATAGTAAAATATCTAGCTTCCGCCAGACCGCATTCCATATTCAATTTACGAAGAAAGTGTAAAGCTCTCGCAGTTCAAAAAGCTTACACTACGTCCTACTCCTTCCCTACTCAACTTACGGGAAAAGCTTAACTGACGCAACGCCAGTTCCGTTTTCTTCGTGAGTTGAATATGGAAGGCGGTCTAGCAGAAGCAAAGATATTTTACTTCATAACTTGTTAAATAAGGATTTTTTTTTTTTTTTTACCTTTTTTTTATTTTTATTTTACACAAACGCATCACTTTGCTTCAGAAGGCCTTTATTAACCCCCCGGAGCCGTGTGGGGTACGTTCATGATGGATGAACGTAGATGGAGGCACTTTCTTCAGCTCATACTCATAGGTATTGCTCACTGCCATTTATAAAGCTCGAATGCGTCAGGATATTTATTAATATATCTCAGATTGTGTTCATCAGAAAGAAGAAAGTCATATACACCTAGGATGGCTTGAGGGTGAGTAAAGCTTGGGGTAATTTTCATTTGAAAGTGAACTAATCCTTTAATTTGATTTATTTTACTCTTTAGTGCTTTCGTTTTTAATTTTAGATAAGGTAGTGTAGAATTTTAATGTTGTTTTGACATTAAATGCTCAGTGCCTCCTCCTCTTTTACACTTATTACCTAGATTTACTAATTTTTGATCACCTAACAACACATTTAACCATTGAAACACCATGATGGATGATTATAAAAAAAACACCACTAATAATTAAAGATAGGATCTCCTTTTAAAAAATCTTTTTTTAAATTCTTTGACATTAAGATATTTCATTGATGACAATGGTGGCTAAAGCTAAGTTACCATGATAAATTGTTATAAGGGATGGAACAACCAATAATCAGCCATTTGTTTGGACTGGCAGAACCTTCCAGATTCTGTTGTTTATTGCTTGAGGTGTCGTGCCTGTGTTTAATGGATTTGACCTTCTGAAGTTTAATTCCACATTAGCCTTGATTTACCCCTATAAATCCACTCCAGCCTCACGGCACTCTGAACTCTCAGCTGCCTTTTTCCACGTGGGAGACGTTGCAGAATTTAAATGATCATATTTAAATCCCGTAACTATGTAAATATAAGCCTGAAAACAGATATAGCATCTTTATCCAATGAACCTGACAATATTTGGAGCTGTCATGCTGTTTTCTCCAACTTCCCCCACGATTTTGCACAAGGGAGCGATGTCTTCACCGCATCGCATAATTGAGGCCAACTCATTCAGGCGAGATGGGAAATAAATAAATAAGCAGAGACGGTCTCAGCGAAACGCGCACCGATAGATTTGTCAGTTCTCGGAAATCCTGCGACGGGGGTGACTTTTGCAGTGAGGCAATTCCAGTGTAATAAATTCTAGCAGGGGAATGAATTTAATCCTCCACAGCTCCCTCTATCACACTCTCTCATTTCCCGCACCCAACCCCCTCCCCACCAGCACCCTACGCCCATCATCCTCTGCGCTCTTCCTCACTCGCGGTGATAAATGAGTCAATTATCGACGGTTGTGCGCAGTCAGTGAAGGAGAGCGGATGTGCCGTTATTACCTGTTGCGGCGCAGTAATGTTGCGGTATTAATCATATTCTAATTTTCCCAGGCCCTCCCGCGCGCTCGCATAAATCTGACGCCTGCAAACAAGTCAGTGTGTGTGAAGAGCTGAAATACAGCCAGGAGATGAGAAAGTGTGTGCTGTTTGATCTAAGTGGATTCAGTCTGGGTCTGTCTGTCTGTCTTCTGTCTTATTCATTATTGGACTGTCTTTGTAGCTGTTGGTCTGTCTATCTATACATATTTTTGTCTCTTTCTATACATGTCTTTTATTTCTGTTCGTCTGTCTTTGACTTTCTGTGTGTCTCAAGGCTGTAACACATTGGGGGGGAACAATTTTTATCAAAGAAACAGAACAATGAATGAAATTCTAGGCCTAATTTTAGTTAGGAAATAATCATTTTGAACTATTTGCAAATAATATTTGAATCAATTTGCATTCAAATATGCATATGTGTACTTTTATTTGTATGTCAATATGTCGAAAACAAAAAATTTCTTGTCTTCGCACTGCATATATTTTCCATTCAAAACAGCCATATTTGTTACTAGGGCTGGGTATTGACACAATTTTCACGATTCAATTCGAAAACGGTATTTTTTGAATCGCATAATAAGATGGACGTCATTTGAAATCTGAGACTTTGCTTCACATCAAAAGTAAAGCACAAAGATTGCTGCGATTTTATTGGATGGGAGGCGCTACATATTCTGCTCATTTATCAACTAAAACAGACTAGACTAATCGATTCTTGGGATTTAAGAATCGATATCGGTTCGTAAAAATGAATCAATTTAAAAAAATAAATATATATATATTTTTNAAAAGTAGAGTAGTTTGCATCACAGGATGTTACTGTCGGTCGTTTAACATTTCTATCACAAAACAGTTGACATGTATTAAATGTTTTGCTATTTACATCTTACCTCACTGACTTTCAACATTAAACTGACGCTTCATGCTGGAATTCATGCTCTGCTTCTGTGACCAGTAAACCCCGCCCACATTGATTTGATTGGCCATCTCAATCATTTTGACATTGAGGAGCACTGTTAGACCACTGAGGCAGACCAGACTAAAAAAAGTAACATTTTAACCTCTTTGTCATCCTAACAACCAGTGGCGTGCAGTGGTGTTCTGAAATGAGGAGGCACATTTTTTATTTATTTATGAATTAATGTAAATTCATGTTCATTTAACAAGGAAGATGAGTCAACATTAAGAGTAATGCACATTACTTTTACAGTACATCAAAAAAGAAACCAAATACAATTCTATTTTGTAATTTTACATTAACAATGTGTTGTAATGTTTTATTTATCAAAACCAAGTCAATCTCATCAAGTTAGTGTTTTAAGCATTTCTACATTCTTCCCAAAATAATAACTAAAGGCAATAATAATTTAAACAATTTATTTTGTGTATTAATGTTTTTCTTTTTAATAGTCAACTTAGGCTATTTTGGATCATCAGTCATGCTCTATAAACACCGTCTGTCACAGACATGAAGATGTATTTTTAATTTCACCAAGCTGATTGCACTAAAAACCCCGCAGTCATCAAGTTTTCAGTCCATTTCAAGTTTGATTTTGACGTGATATCTAACTGGGTGATCTGTTTACTTACTTTTCGAGTAGTCTTCCCATTGACGCTATCATTGGTTCAGTCAAACTGATGCACGGAACACGCACGTAAACAAGAGGCGGGATTTATCGCACAAACCAATCATATCCAATCATAGCGCGATGGAGAAATTGCCTCCTCTCACGTGACTTTCCCCCATTCTCAATTACCCCCCACAAAACCCACCGCACGCCGGGGGTCTAATGGTTTTCTATGGTTTTCTATGAGAGCAAAGGGATGCATGACTCCTACTGGAACTTTACAGAAATACAAGTGACTTGCGCTCTTTTTAATGTCATAATTTGTAATATTTGTGTTTTATATGTAATATGGATTATTTTCTCATCCTATTTTTTTTTTTGAGGAGGCATTGCCTCCCTTGCCTCCTCGGAGGAAGCGCCCCTGCTAACAACATACAGAGTGTTGTGTGGTGTAATGAAGTGCATCAGAGCAGAGCAGTGCAAGAATTTCAAATATTGGGGGGGACAATTTGGCCATTTCTGATTATTGGAGGGGACTTGTCCCCCCCAATGTTATTGGTGGTTACAGCCCTGGTGTGTTGCTCTCTTTCTGTATGTTTGTCTATCTTGTAGCCTAAATGTCTTTCTGTATATTATTTGTTGGTTTGTGTCTCCTCCTGTCTGTCTTTCTCTATCTGTCTCTGTCTGCCTTTTTTCTTTTTTATATCCATTTATATATCTGTATGTCTCTGTTTATGTCTTGTAAATCTTATAGTCTATAAATACTATAACTGTCTGTCATTAATTTTCTGTCTTCATTGTCTGTCTATTTTAACATCTATCTTGTGTCTTTCTATTAGATTTGTGTCTGTTTTTTTCCATATCCATCTGTCTGTCGTTGCATCTATCTTGTCTCTCAGTTTGTGTCTGTCTTACTAGCTGTCTGCCGGTCTCTTTTTGTCTTTGTCATCTCTCTGCCTTTTTATACATTTGTCTCTGGGTCTTTGTCTGTTTTTCTGTATATCTTTATATATTTATGTCTATCCTTATGCCTTTCGCAGTTTGTCAAAAGCAACATATGAACTACATTTGTTATCGTGTTTATGAATTGACTAATAAATTTATCAATGTCTCTTTTGAATCATTCCCCTTCACTTATAAGTAAATCAAACTCGATACAGCATGTCCGAGCACCAAAACAATCCAACAGAATCTCTGTCCACCAATCCAACAAAACATCTCTCTCTCTTTCTTCTGCAGTCTGAAGTTGGAGTGTGAAAAGCTGGCCACAGAGAAGACAGAAATACAGAGACATTATGTCATGGTAAGACAAACATGCATACACACACATTCACAACTTAGTTTTGCATCAGATGCGAGACATATCCAAACACCAGACACCATCTTCCTTCAGCCCTCAATCAGAAGTCCTTCAAACGCAGCTCATCCATCACAGAGAATGAGTTTTCAGAGTCGCTGCCATGTGCCTCAGTGCCCACAGATATGGCAGCTATGTGCGCCTGGCATGCCATTTGCTCTTGGCAGACGGCTTAACCCCTTTTCTCCGTCCGTTTTCTTTCTCTCTCTCTTTTTTTCTTCTTCTTGGCTCATATTTTTTTTAGTGTGTGAGTCGCCTAGCAACACCGTGGGCTCTTGGCAGAGCTGGTGAATACAACAGGCAGCTGTCAGGCCGGCTTCTTTTATTGCCAGGGTCTTTCTATCCCTCCGTCTCTGTTGTTTTTACCCTTTTCTATCCACCTCTTCTTTCCTTTTCTCTTGATTCTCTTTATCTAATAAAATTACACTTATTTGAGTCTGCCATAACAGTATTTATCCAGCTAGCTAAAAAGGAATCATTTACTAAAAAGTCAAAATTGTTTACTCACCCTCATGTTATTCCTTTTTTCCATTGGAACAGACAAGTCTAATTGAAAAGGAGACACACATACACATACACATACACAGGTGCTGGTCATATAATTAGAATATCATCAAAAAGTTGATTTATTTCACTAATTCCATTCAAAAAGTGAAACTTGTATAATATATTCATTTATTACACACAGACTGATAAATGTTTTAATGTTTATTTCTTTTAATTTTGATGATTATAACTGACAACTAAGGAAAATCCCAAATTTAGTATCTCAGAAAATTTGAATATTACTTAAGACCAATACAAAGAAAGGTTTTTTTAGAAATCTTGGCCAACTGAAAAGTATGAGCATGTACAGCACTCAATACTTAGTTAGGGCTCCTTTTGCCCGAATTACTGCAGCAATGCGGCGTGGCATGGAGTCGATCAGTCTGTGGCACTGCTCAGGTGTTATGAGAGCCCATGTTGCTCTGATAGTGGCCTTCAGCTCTTCTGCATTGTTGGGTCTGGCATATCGCATCTTCCTCTTCACAATACCACATACATTTTCTATGGGGTTAAGGTCAGGCGAGTTTGCTGGTCAATTAAGAACAGGGATACCATGGTCCTTAAACCAGGTACTGGTAGCTTTGGCACTGTGTGCAGGTGCCAAGTCCTGTTGGAAAAAGAAATCTGCATCTCCATAAAGTTGGTCAGCAGCAGGAAGCATGAAGTGCTCTAAAACTTCCTGGTATACGGCTGCGTTGACCTTGGACCTCAGAAAACACAGTGGACCAACACCAGCAGATGACATGGCACCCCAAACCATCACTGACTGTGGAAACTTTACACTGGACCTCAAGCAACGTGGATTGTGTGCCTCTCCTCTCTTCCTCCAGACTCTGGGACCCTGATTTCCAAAGGAAATGCAAAATTTACTTTCATCAGAGAACATAACTTTGGACCACTCAGCAGCAGTCCAGTCCTTTTTGTCTTTAGCCGCTTCTGACGCTGTCTGTTGTTCAAGAGTGGCTTGACACAAGGAATGCGACAGCTGAAACCCATGTCTTGCATACGTCTGTGCGTAGTGGTTCTTGAAGCACTGACTCCAGCTGCAGTCCACTCTTTGTGAATCTCCCCCACATTTTTGAATGGGTTTTGTTCCACAATCCTCTCCAGGGTGTGGTTATTAGCAAATTAATGTGCTTGGACACAGAGCTCTGTGAACAGCCAGCCTCTTTTGCAATGACCTTTTGTGTCTTGCCCTCCTTGTGCAAGGTGTCAATGGTCGTCTTTTGGACAACTGTCAAGTCAGCAGTCTTCCCAATGATTGTGTAGCCTACAGAACTAGACTGAAAGACCATTTAAAGGCCTTTGCAGGTGTTTTGAGTTAATTAGGTGATTAGAGTGTGGCACCAGGTGTCTTCAATACTGAACCTTTTCACAATATTCTAATTTTCTGAGATACTGAATTTGGGATTTTCCTTAGTTGTCACTTATAATCATCAAAATTAAAAGAAATAAACATTTGAAATATATCAGTCTGTGTGTAATGAATAAATATAATATACAAGTTTCACTTTTTGAATGGAATTAGTGAAATAAGTCAACTTTTTGATGATATTCTAATTATATGACAGCATGTGTATATACAGCTATGGAAAAAATTAAGAGACCACTCCAAGTTCAGAAATCAATGTTAAGTGGTCTCTTAATTTTTTCCATAGCTGTATATATATGTATGTGTGTGTGTGTGTGTGTGTGTGTGTGTGTGTGTATATATATGTGTATATATATGTGATTTAAACATGATTAATCGATTTGACAGCACTAACATATATATACAGTATATACACACACACATTGCCTATACACTATACACTATATTGCCAAAAGTATTAGGACACCCCTCCAAATCATTGAATTCAAGTGTCCCAATCACTTCCATAGCCACAGGTGTATAAAATCAAGCACCTATGCAGACTGCTTCTACAAACATCTGTGAAAGAATTGGTCGCTCTCAGGAGCTCAGTGAATTCAAGCATGGTACCGTGATAGGTTGCCACCTGTGCAATGTCCATTCGTGAAATTTCCTCACTACTAAATATTCCACGGTCAACTGTTAGTAGTATCATAACAAAGTGGAAGCATTTGGGAACAACAGCAACTCAGCCACGAAGTGGTAGGCCACATAAAATCACAGAGCAGGGTCAGCGCATGCTGAGGCGCATGGTGTGCAGAAGTTGCCAACTTTCTGCAGAGTCAATAGCTACAGACCTCCAAACTTCGTGTGGCCTTCAGATTAGCTCAAGAACAGTGCGTAGAGAGCTTCATGGAATGGGTTTCCATGGCCGAGCAGCTGCATCCAAGCCTTTACATCACCAAGTGCAATGCAAAGTGTCAGATGCAGTGGTGTAAAGCACACTGCCACTGGACTCTAGAGCAGTGGAGAAGTGTTCTCTGGAGTGACGAATCACGCTTCTCTGTCTGGCAATCCGATGGACGAGTCTGGGTTTGGCGGTTGCAAGGAGAACGATACTTGCCTGACTGCATTGTGCCAAGTGTAAAGTTTGGTGGAGGGGGGGATTATGGTATGGGGTTGTTTTTCAGTTGTTGGGCTTGGCCCCTTAGTTCCAGTGAAAGGAACTCTTAATGCTTCAGCATACCAAGACATTTTGGACCATTTCATGTTCCCAATTTTGTGGGAACAGTTTGGGGATGGCCCCTGCCTGTTCCAACATGACTGCGCACCAGTGCACAAAGCAAGGTCCATAAAGACATGGATGATCGAGTTTGGTGTGAAGGAACATGACTGGCCACCACAGAGTCCTGACCTCAACCCAATAGAACACCTTTGGGATGAATTAGAGCGGAGACTGCGAGCCAGGCCTTCTCGCCAACATCACTGCCTGACCTCACATATGCGCTTTTAGAAGAATGGTAAAAAATTCCCATAAACACACTCCTAAACCTTGTGGAAAGCCTTCCTAGAAGAGTTGAGGCTGTTATAGCTGCAAAGGGTGGGCCAACTCCATATTAAACCCTACGGATTAAGAATGGGATTTCATTAAAGTTCAAGTGCACGTAAAGGCAGGCGTCCCAAAACTTTCGGCAATATAGTGTATATACACTCTCAAATCTTTGTTGGATGCAAATAATATATTTGACAGCACTAGTATTCACTTATTTTGCATCTCACCCACATCCAGATTCAAAAAAGATGCAGACTTGATGTTAGATTTGCTGAAGGTGAATATTTTCCATTAATACGGTCTTGAATTATGGTCTGTTCTTCATATGAACTACATTTATACCCTCTTGAATGTAATCACTATGCACTGCCACTGTACAGCAAGAACTGTATAAAAGACTCTTTAAAAATAACTGCATGCAGGTTTAGAATGAAATTATGGTAATATGCGAGATAAATGAGAGTACATAAAGATCTTTTGGTGTTCTGATTCAAAATGGACTTTTGTGCTGGGTGAGAACCAGCTTCTCCATCCTATTTTACAATGAATCATCTGCACAAACTGGTCTTAGATCAGTATTAAAGAACTGTTTGTGGCAAGATCTGCAGTCACATCTAATCGTTTCAATGGGAATCCATGTAATCAGAAATTTTGCATGCAGATTTCACAACAGGTTCAAGTTGGTCTCACAAATTTGCCACCTTGACCAACAGAAACCTGCTTGGTTTGAAAGTGACTTTTGTGTGAGCTGTGCTTCATTCATCACTACATCGTTGACTGTAGACAATGGACCTCTTTTGCCTCTTTTTCCATCAAATAATGAAATCAATCAACAATTAAAACTTACTTTCTAGTATGTGTCAGTTTAATGATATCCTCTTCTTTTTCAGTACTATGAAATGTCCTACGGCCTCAACATAGAGATGCATAAACAGGTAAGTTTTTTTTTTTTAGCAAATTTGTCAATTTATGCTCAAGCCAAAAGTCTTGTAAACTCCTTAACAATTTTTTTAAAAAAAAAATTTACGGAAAGGTTGTGATGATGATGATGTGACATTGTGGGCCATCCCTAGTTACATACAGTGGGTACGGAAAGTATTCAGACCCCCTTAAATTTTTCAGTCTTTGTTATATTGCAGCCATTTGCTAAAATCATTTAAGTTCATTTTTTTTCCTCATTAATGTACACACAGCACCCCATATTGACAGAAAAACACAGAATTGTTGACATTTTTGCAGATTTATTAAAAAAGAAAAACTGAAATATCACATGGTCCTAAGTATTCAGACCCTTTGCTCAGTATTTAGTAGAAGCAAACTTTTGATCTAATACAGCCATGAGTCTTTTTGGGAAAGATGCAACAAGTTTTTCACACCTGGATTTGGGGATCCTCTGACATTCCTCCTTGCAGATCCTCTCCAGTTCTGTCAGGTTGGATGGTAAACGTTGGTGGACAGCCATTTTTAGGTCTCTCCAGAGATGCTCAATTGGGTTTAAGTCAGGGCTCTGGCTGGGCCATTCAAGAACCGTCACAGAGTTGTTGTGAAGTCACTTCTTCGTTATTTTAGCTGTGTGCTTAGGGTCATTGTCTTGTTGGAAGGTAAACCTTCGGCCCAGTCTGAGGTCCTGAGCACTCTGGAGAAGGTTTTCGTCCAGGATATCCCTGTACTTGGCCGCATTCATCTTTCCTTCGATTGCAACCAGTCGTCCTGTCCCTGCAGCTGAAAAACACCCCCACAGCATGATGCTGCCACCACCATGCTTCACTGTTGGGACTGTATTGGACAGGTGATGAGCAGTGCCTGGTTTTCTCCACACATACCGCTTAGAATTAAGGCCAAAAAGTTCTTTCTTTGGTCTCATCAGACCAGAGAATCTTATTTCTCACCATCTTTGCAAACTCCATGCGGGCTTTCATGTGTCTTGCACTGAGGAGAGGCTTCCGTCGGGCCACTCTGCCATAAAGCCCCGACTGGTGGAGGGCTGCAGTGATGGTTGACTTTCTACAACTTTCTCCCATCTCCCGACTGCATCTCTGGAGCTCAGCCACAGTGATCTTTGGGTTCTTCTTTACCTCTCTCACCAAGGCTCTTCTCCCCCGATAGCTCAGTTTGGCCGGACGGCCAGCTCTAGGAAGGGTTCTGGTCGTCCCAAACGTCTTCCATTTAAGGATTATGGAGGCCACTGTGCTCTTAGGAACCTTAAGTGCTGCAGACATTTTTTTGTAACCTTGGCCAGATCTGTGCCTTACCACAATTCTGTCTCTGAGCTCTTCAGGCAGTTCCTTTGACCTCATGATTCTCATTTGCTCTGACATGCACTGTGACCTGTAAGGTCTTATATAGACAGGTGTGTGGCTTTCCTAATCAAGTCCAATCAGTATAATCAAACACAGCTGGACTCAAATGAAGGTGTAGAACCATCTCAAGGATGATCAGAAGAAATGGACAGCACCTGAGTTAAATATATGAGTGTCACAGCAAAGGGTCTGAATACTTAAGGACTATATGATATTTCAGTTTTTTTTTTTAATAAATCTGCAAAAATGTCAACAATTCTGTGTTTTTCTGTCAATATGGGGTGCTGTGTGTACATTAATGAGGAAAAAAATTGAACTTAAATGATTTTAGCAAATGGCTGCAATATAACCATGAGTGAAAAATTTAAGGGGGTCTGAATACTTTCCGTACCCACTGTACATGCAAAGTTGCAAACACTCAACAGTTTGAATGTGGGCTGCTGGTGTAAAATGCCTGTTCAATGTCACTTTGTGCTGGAGAGTTTTATTATTCCTTTTATCTTTTGTAGGGTTCATAATTCAGATTCAATTATGCAGGAATCTTTTTTTCACAGCCGTTTTATATAGTTGAAATCCTCTTAGGTCTGGCCCGTGGCACTTGTTTTAAAATTAATCTGCAAACAAACTAATTAGATCAACAAATAACGGCACACACTCCCCTTTTCCACACGCGCACACACTCCCCTTTTCCACAAATAACCACACACACACACAGTCTAAAACTAGCTAGCTGTGACTTTCTCGCTCTCCTTCCTCATAAATTGCGAACTGCATCTGCATTTCCCGACCTTCCTCGCTCACTCTCTCTCTCGTTCTCTCTCTCTCTCGTGCAGATGTCAGGTCAGTTTAAATTAGGTCAGTGCTCTCGGAGCGTCTGTTCTCTCCCTCCGTTTCAATTGCGCTTCTTTTTCGACATGCTCCACGAATTCCCTTCTCTAATGTAACTCCCCCTCCCTCATCTTTCTGCGTCTCGCATCACTCTGTAATTTCTTT
>RJVU01053127.1:6189764-6205490 GCA_003731715.1 Anabarilius grahami | reverse complement strand
CAATTTGGGAAGAAAAATCATTTATATATCAATTTTCTATATAATTGTAATTATTAATTATTATTATTGTTGTTGTTGTTGTTGTTGTTATTATTATTAATATGCTTATTACGAAATAAAAAATAAAATAAGAGATTACTATTGTAATATTTCACTGTAAAATAAATTAGTATTTAATAATAACTATATTTTACATTACAAATTCTAAATTCTAATAGTAATGAGCCACTAATCTGCATGACCAACTTTTAACACGAGCAGAATCTGCGTGGGGAACATTTGTGCTCTCACATAAAACTCCTGACTGCGCAGATTCCCATTTAAATTACTGGATATCGCCCACAAAATTTCTCAGAACATTAAGTGTGACCTCACCTTAACAAAATAGATTGGGCGAATAAAATAACATGGGTAAAAAAAAATACTGCAGACTAACATTCAAGAAGAGATCTGAGTTGTACCTAGATATTACAATATCATAGACCCGACTCAAACCAGTAAGTAATCACCTAGCAACCACATAGCAACGTGCTAGTAATCGCAAAGCAATGCCCTTTGCATTGCACCACTCATACTTTATTCATAAAATGCAAACTGTACCCTGAAATGTTGACCAGTTCATCTGCATTTCATCAACGAAACATGAAAGAGAAACTGAAGAAACATGCCTTTTGTTATTATTAGCAGTGGGCTAATTCAAAGCTTGTTTTGTCTATTAGAGAGTGAGTTTTGTCTAACCGTCATAGTCACATTGTTTGTTTTTTGGTTTGTTTTGACTGGCCGCGGGGACGTTTACCTGCCCTTCCCATGATCCACACAGACCGTGAACCTGGGCCAGTGAGTATCTGTAGTATCTGTCCATTTTCTCTCTTTCTTCCTCTCTGTCTCTTTCTAGTTGAGTTCTCCTCAGTGCAGACTGTCATGCATTAGGCGTCTCTATTGCCTGTGGGTCCAGCAGTTATGGAGCTGATTTGATTTATCCCTCGTCTCCTACATCATTATCTCTTTCTTCTGGCTCACACACACACACTTACACGCACATCCTCTGTCTCCTACTCTGCTGTTCTCCCTTTCCACTCTCATTTTCTCATCTTTCTCTTCCTCTCCCAGAGTTCACTCTCAAACGGAGACAAAGGCAGGCCTTCAGACTACCTCAGCAATGGAAAAAAGAGAAAAGCAGATGAGAAGGAGTTTATGACCGACTACGTAAGTGTTCTAATGGTGTTATATTTACATCGTTCTTTTATGAATCATAGACATGATCTTTATTTGATTTACAAGAACACACACTCAACTCTGAGGCGTTTTCTCTTTCAGGGCAGCGACGCAGAGAAGAGCGATGACAATTTGGTCGTCGACGAGGTCAGTTTGTGTTAAAGAATGAGAAACTTAAAAACAAGGTTGGCCATGTTTTCCCTGATTAAATCATCATGTGCTCTGTGTTCCCTCAGGACCCTTCTTCTCCAAGAAGTGTGCAGTCATACTCCTCCAGAGAGAATGGATTAGATAAACTCCCTCCTTCCCGTAAGGAGCCTCTGCCCCAGGCCAGTCCGACCTCGCTGGCTTCCTCCAGCAGTGCTGCTTCCCCTTCACGCAGCAAGGAGCCTCCGCCGGTACATATATTACTCGAAAACACACACAAACATGTTTGCTTGATGTTAAACAAATGCATTACTCATTTAGCAGACAAGTTCCTTTCCCTCCCCCAAACTAAAGTGTTTCAATACCGTTTCTCCCTCCTGCACACACCTTCTGCTGCAAAGCACATCTCTTTCCTTGCTTTTGCTGTCAGTCTCCTAAAAATGCAAAAACAAAAAATGTGTTCCCTAACCTTGCAGAGAGAGAAGTCCAGCACTCCAGGGATGAAGCCTGGCACGCCCATGTCCCAGGAGTCGTCCACCCCAGGCCCCAGTGTTCCTCCACAGTTTCGCCCCGTTCCTGGGAAGCCAGGCGTTGACCCGCTTGGTAGGATTCTGTTATCCTGATAGTCCAAGTCTTTAGTGACTGAATTTGTAGAGCTTAGTTCGACCAGGTTTTTAATGTCTTTATTGGGGGTTGGCGGCTTGTCAACCAGCAGAGGGCAGTAGTGGTCTGCCTGTTTCTGAGAGGATGTCTTGTTTTAATTGTATCATGGTGTTGAGCTCCTGTCCTTGGAGGCTGTGTAATTTTAGCATTCCTGAGAATGATATTAAAGGGTCAGGATCTATTTATTCAAAAATGCATTAAAATGCAATTAATACATGCAATGACTTGAATGCACCTCTTCTATGATGAACATGTTTTAATTTCTGAATTCAAATTCATTATAATCATTTTTAAGGGCATAAAGTCAAAAATGTAAGTGTGGCCCAACTGTCTTTATATCATAAGGAAGAAAAAGGATGAAATTTGATTCAAGAAAAAAACTTTAGTTTGGTTAAGGTTAGGGTTTGGTTTGGTTAGTTTGGTTAGGGCCTCTTGGAATTGCTCAAATTATCTTTTATTATTATTTCTCCAAAATAACATTTTATACATTAATTCATGATATTTGTTAAAGAGAAGTTTTACCACAAAAAAATCTATTTAACAACTTTTGTACAAACTCTTGCTTTAAGCAGTTAATAATTTAATAATTGTCAAAATGGAACAGAAAAACATCAGATTTTTTCAGAATGCAGTGTTTATTAATTATTACTTTTATTAAATGCTTCACCACTGAGACAAACCTCAATATCTCTGCTCCCCCCATTTCTGTCTTTCTTAGCATTAGGTCTGAGGAACCCATTGGCTGTGCAGGGCGCCTACCCCCCTGGTGCATTTGGGCTTCCTCCCCCAGGAGTTAATGGGGAGTTGGCGGGAGCAGCAGGATACGGTGCCGGTCTCCACCTCGTCTCCCCTCAGATGAATGGCTCTGCTGCTGCCGCTGCCGCCGCTGCTGCGGCCGCGGCTGGATATGGACGTTCACCTGTGGTGAGGGGAAAAAAAGTTAACCCGACATTTTCCTTGTGTCTTTACAATTTTATCTCATTGCTCCACTTACTTTCCAAGGTGGGCTACGAGTCTCCTCACCCTCATATGAGAGTACCAGGGTTACCTGCTAGCCTGCAACCAGCAGCTTCTGGAAAACCGTAAGTTTTCAAGGCCAATTCCCCATTGTTTGACTGCTGATGTCAAATGCGCACTCAGTTCCAAAAGCTCCAATATGAACGCTCTTAGTCTAATGTGTTCAATGAAATTGTCTTTCCTGCCCCCAGTGCTTACTCGTTCCACGTGAGTGCAGATGGTCAAATGCAGCCGGTGCCCTTCCCTCCTGACGCCCTCCTCGGCCCTGGTATCCCGCGGCACGCCCGTCAGATCCACACCCTCAGTCATGGAGAGGTGGTGTGCGCGGTCACCATCAGCACCTCCACGCGTCACGTCTACACCGGCGGGAAAGGTTGTGTCAAAGTGTGGGACATCAGCCAACCGGGCAGCAAGAGCCCGATGGCCCAACTGGACTGTTTGGTGAGATCTGCATCATGTGAAGCTGTCCTTGTAGACTGGACAATACTTTTTTGGAACGGTTATACATTTCCATTGGGGCAGCCGTAGTACTTTGTTAAAAAAAAAAGGTCCTAAACACTCAAAATAGTCATCAAAGATGGGGGGGCATCTAAAGGCATTGACAGTTTAACTACACCAGGTTTGTTACAAGTTAGTCATCTGTTGTTTTGACGTGCTGCTCACTTTAATCTGTAGAAACGGTGAAATAATGCAGTAATGTGTCCCGTGGTCTGGATGAAACCATTGAACACACCTGGTATAGGTATATGGCATCCTAGTTGGACTAAATAATGTCTACCCTTTTGTCCAATCAGAATCGAGACAACTACATCCGCTCATGCAAACTCCTCCCAGATGGGCGGACCTTGATAGTTGGAGGTGAAGCCAGCACGCTGTCCATCTGGGACTTGGCCACGCCCACTCCACGAATCAAGGCCGAATTGACGTCCTCGGCTCCGGCCTGTTACGCTCTTGCCATCAGTCCCGACAACAAGGTCTGCTTCTCCTGCTGCAGTGATGGAAACATCGTGGTCTGGGACCTGCACAACCAGACGCTCGTCAGGTATCTAAAGACTCCTGCTGGTGAGATAGACCATGTTCTTCTTCCTGAGGTCATGTGACGTTTTTGTGTCACCCTCCGTAGGCAGTTCCAAGGCCACACAGACGGAGCCAGCTGTATAGATATTTCCAACGACGGGACCAAACTGTGGACTGGGGGTCTGGACAACACAGTGCGCTGCTGGGACCTGAGAGAGGGCCGACAGCTGCAGCAGCATGACTTCACCTCACAGGTACTGGGCATTTGAAGAGTTTTAATGAATCTAGATAAATCTAGAAAAATCTTTTCTGTTCATTTAGGTCTTTCGTCCACACGCATCTTTGTCCAGTGAAAACCTATAAATTTGAAAATGCCATTTTTGCGTTTTATTGTGGACTATGAAAACAGAGGTATTCGAAACGATAATGCACGTTTAGTCATGTGATGCATATTATACCAGATATCTATGGTTGTACCAGTATTGTTGTGCCTGCTATTGACTTTCATAAGATTGCTAAAGATAAATCTTTGTGCGAACTTTTATATTACATTCCTGAAAAGAATTGCTGTCCTGCGGCAAAACATGACAGTCGCGTTTTAGTCCATACAAGGGCTGTGTTCGAAGTCTTTTTTGAATAATAGGTCATCCTTGGAACTTTTTGCCAACTGTTTTATGAATACTGTGAATTTGGACATGCTGCTCTTTCACATACAATTATTTTGCTTACTATATAGTAGGTAAGTGCGATTTCGCATTCGGCCTGGCAATTTTGAGTGTGAATCGGACGCACCAGTGAGTAGTGGGATATTTCGCTAATAAAATGATTGTCAGAAGAGTAGCGTGAGACTTTGTCTGGTCTGTTGGTATCATCTCGATGTGCTTTTATTGTTTTACGCATGCGCAGCAAGGAGATTTAAGGCATTTTCAGACGTTTTGGTGTGGATGTGCAACTTTTGGAAAATGCTTAAAAACGCTAGTGTGGACAGAGAGAGTTTTTAAACAAAAGTGCAGCTTTCAAATATGTTCAGAGTAATTGTGGAAGTAGCTTCAATGCATGAAGACCGGATCAGGAGGTTCCGTCGTTGTTCAAAGATTGAAATGGGGAAGAATTGTGATCATTTTTACCATTAAACAATGTGTTTATTTGTACACGCAGATCTTTTCTCTGGGTTACTGTCCTACCGGCGAGTGGCTTGCAGTGGGGATGGAGAGCAGTAATGTGGAAGTGCTGCACGTCTCCAAACCAGACAAATACCAGCTGCACCTTCACGAAAGCTGCGTTCTCTCACTCAAGTTCGCCTACTGCGGTATGCTTGGACTTTTTTTGTTCCCTTAAAACTTAAAAAATAAGAAAATGATCCTTTTGGGTTGAACATTATGGAAAAAATGAAATAATTATGCATAAAAATCTTACTTTTAACTTTTGCAGGTAAATGGTTTGTAAGCACAGGCAAAGATAATCTACTGAATGCATGGCGAACTCCATACGGATCAAGCATATTCCAGGTATTGTGCTGTTTGGTTAGCAGTATTTATAACCAACAGACAGCATCGTCTGTGTTGGGGAGTAACTAACTAAAAGTATTGATGCTACTAACTACATAAAGTTTTAAAATGCTGCAGCTTTTCCAGCAACAAGTTACTTTTTCCAAAAACTATCAGTGTAGTGCTAAAATATGCATTGCTTTTTTTTAATATAATTTTTGTGAATTGGTTCATTCAAACAGTTCATATAAATGAACTACTTCATATTCATCTGTGCAGCATTTTACATGTTTTGAATCTTAATATTTATGCCTTTACTCACTATTTTCTACTTAATTGAAATCTATTCGTTAGCTTGTAGTTTAGCTAACTACTTTTTAACAGGTAGCTTGAACTTCTTTACATTTTAGCTTTTCAAACTACAAGCTACTCAGATTAGCTTCCCCAGCATTGTTAGCAGTATCAAAAAGTTTATTGTTGTAGCACAGTATAACTGATCATTTAATTGACTTTTTTGTCAGTATCATGGAGATGTGGGCATCGTCCTAATGTGTCAGAAAGGAATGTTTATTGTTGAATATCCTTTCTAGTGTCCTATTTATCAGGATACAGAAGATAAACACTGATTAGAAATGTTATCTAACACCTGAACGAACTCTCTAACTAATTGTTTTTGTCTCTAGTCTAAGGAATCGTCATCCGTCCTCAGCTGTGACATTTCCCCTGACGACCAGTTCATTGTCACTGGCTCAGGAGATAAGAAGGCTACTGTGTATGAAGTCATTTACTAAACTGAATGTGTTCAGAATGCCGTTCATAAAACGAAAAAACTGATTGTGGATTGAGGAGACCAGATTCATCATTAATTGTCTCTGAGTTGGGAGACAAAAGGTGTGACATGGACATGAGTATGGACTGAGACAGCAGGACGGCTGTACTTTTCAACTCCAGGATCGAATGGTGGATCTTCAGAACTGACCTTGTTGTTTTTTTAATGCTGTGAGGAAAGCTGGTAGTCTAGCTTCAAAAACATGGAATTTCTCCAAAGACCTCCTCTTTTCTTGTTCTCTCTTTCTTTTTCTTTTTTTAAACAAGATGAAACCTCTGTAGTGAATATAGTAGTAAAAGAAATCTTATTTTTTTAGCCTTCGGAATTTTCACAGAAATGGACAATTATGGAGCCGCAGTGGATGAATGAATTATGATGAGACCTTAAGGACTGGCCTAAGACTTCTTCATTGATCGTTTTCTAAAAGCTGACCTGATCTCGGCTCTGTGTTATGATTGTATGGATGATGTATAAGATGATGGACTCTATGATGTAGGACAAGGCTCTGGATTTTAGTGTTTCATTGACTTCAGGGAAATGGCTACAAAGACACTCAGTTAATGTCCTATCACGTGAATACTGTATGTTGGAGCATGTTGAAAATTATTTTGACTGTTTGGTCGCAAACTTGGTATGTATGAACTGTAAATAAAGCTCTTTAAAAGCCAAAAGACACTTGCATTAATGAATAAAGAATAATGTTTTTTTTTTTTACCTTGCATAATGATGGATAGTAAATAAATCCAATAATTAAATTACAATGTAAAAATACTTTCTGGTCTCCCAGCTTGTTTACCCACTTTGATGGCTTATTAAAAATAGCAAAGCTTAAGAAATATGCAGACCCGAAAATCCATACTTGTACATTTGTAAATCAAATTTGCATAATTTTTACAATAAACCTAAATGAACATTTTGTAACCAAGCTGGTGTTCATGTTGCTGAGCTTTAAAAATTAAATGAATTTTAAAACAAAATTTGCATAAACATGAGTTGGTCTGGATAATTTCTTTAGTTTTTGGATTATTCTTTGGTATTGAAACACTCTCAAGAACACAACTTCAAAAGATGACCACGTTTAATTTGTCAATGTATACATGTCTTTTACATCACATGGGAAGTGCTACAGGGATATCACAGCAATGCCTTCGAAAAAAGTTCCTTGGCTTTCGACAGAGTCTTTAATGAAATCTTGACGGCGAACACTGTTCTCAGTATACAAACAATGCATTATATAAGGGTAGATACAGATTTTTATAGCGTGATGTCAAAGACAGATCGTGCAGTAGAGACGGTCTACCTAGAAACAGACAAATGCAACTGTTTGCAGGCAGCCATATTTTCAGCTATTTAAAAAATAAAAACACTGCACTTTCTGGATAATAAACAGACTGATCAAAACACTGTGGTTTCACTGCTTACTATTGCCATAAAAAAGATACAATTCCTTCAGTTCACAAGCAAAAACGGTTCGACTCATCCAACCGTTTTCTAAGTGCTGAGAAAAGCTTTATAGATCAAAAGAAGAATGAACAAAACAAAACTGTAATTAAAAAAAAAATCTGTACCCAGCAGGGTGTTTGGTGCATGTGGTAGATGAATTCTGTAGTGTGTCTCTCCTTGAACATTCCTTGTCAGGTTGGCAACCACAGCTCTTCTTTTTAATGGTGCGCATCAGGGCTCTGTTTTAGGACCGCTCAGATTTTCAAGCATTTCTCTGTCTAACTTGAGAAAAGGTTACATTTAGGGATGTAAATTGATTAAAAACGGCATTTCAAATAATTCAATCACTAAATAATATTGTTTTACATTTTTAATTATATACTGTATATATCATATACTAGTTTCAAATTTTTAGGTATTTGCATTATAGGTCCTGATGCGCTGCTTCATCTTTCTGAAGTAGAGCAATTATAAAAAGATTTCCCTACGCAAAGCTAAAAGATAATTAATGACTTGAAAATGAGCATTAAACCACAAATGAGCACGACATCTGTATGATAATCCACAGGAATTAAAACGAATAACGGATGTGGTTGTGAATATTTGCCGCACGAATCCAGCATGATTTACCCTTGCTCCTCATTATACACTGACTTGTGGAAGAAGGAAATTAAATGCAGGTTGGAGAACTCGACTGGGATTTGCCACATGAATGTCTAATTGGGTTGGATAGGCGAGTGGAGAATTGTTTGTACGCCCATATCGTGTTCATCCAGAAAAGCTCCAACGTGAGTCAGGAGCCTCCAAACTGTCTTTTCTCTTTGGTGGGGGTTGGGGGATTGTTGTGCTCTCTTTATGGAGGGAGTTTGTGACTAATGAAATGATTGTCTGGTTTTGGTGTTGCTGTAAGAAGAAGCTCCCTAAGTACCAGCTGTCTGTGGGGCTTCCTCTTTTAGCTTGGAGATTGTTCCAATTAACAGCTCCACTCTCATGTGCTACGTTCGTAATAGAATACTAGCATACTTCTCAGTATATACTGTACATTGCATACAATTAAAAAAAGAATGTAAAAAAATAAGGACAGAAAAATGTTAGGATAAATAGTAGTATGCTACATTGTTGCGTTTAATTAACGAGTACGGTGTACTTTGTTAATAAAGTTAAATTACACTTATTGTAGTCTATGAAAAATATGATGCAAATAATTTGTCTTGCGTTATTGTTAAAGACGCAATGTAATAAAAGTAGCAACAAATCTTTTCTTCCGTATTGTGATTTATTGTACATTCGAATTACCGATCTTGATCAAAAATTACAAGGTCAAAAAACTATGAAAAAATTTAATGAATGAATCATTCACAATAAGATTATTTAGAAAATAGGGTGAATTTGCATTCCATGCCGACTTTATACTGGAAGGTAAAGTTGCGCACAATGCCATAGGATACAGTATCTCACAAAGTGTTTTTACAGGAAATATTGGTTAATGTAGTGCGTCATCTGAGAATTTTAAGTATAAAGAAAATGTTCATACTGCGCACAGTTTACATACTGCATAAATAGTATGAGTAGTATGGTAGTATGCCATTGCGAACAAAGCCTCTCTCTATCTCTTAAGTTATGGTGACTGGATGGAGCGAAAGGACCGCAAATAGAAGAGCCATGGTTGCCTGCCACGCGGCCATGATTGTGTCATGCTTGGCATTCTTTGTTCATCCATCCGTCTGTCTTTGTCTGCACTCAGTACACCACCTCATACACCGTGGCTTTCTTATCCCCAGAACCAGTTACAATATACTTGTCGTCTGGGGACACGTCACAGCTCAGGACAGACGAGGACTCCTTTGACTAAAAGAGAGAGACAAAATGAGACATATTCAATCAAGCTAAATCTCACTGTCAAGACAGGAGTGAAATAATTTTTGAATCTAAACTGAGAATTGTCTTGCTTTAAATACAAGTTCACTGTCTGCGCACAGCTGCACTCTTATTCTGTTAATAGTATAGCAGCATTTAAAGGACATTCAAAACATCTCTGTTTGTGTTCCAAGGAAGAAAGTAAGTCATATGGGTTTGGAACAAACCTGGAAAATACTGGCTCCATATGGTGTCCTCCATGCATTGAGCAGATTGTCCTTTCCCGTGCTTACAAACCACTTCCCTGAAAGAGAAACAAATCATGTCCTCTCCATCTTAGATTATGAAATAGCATTTATTTTAAATAGGGCATAAATAATAAAGGATCATATAAATGCATGGGCAGCACGTAGCAGTTCAGAAACCACAAGTTTCAAAGTGCGGCACAATAACATCTCCATAGTGACTCGCGTACCGCAGTAGGCGAACTTGAGTGAGAGAACGCAGCTTTCGTGAAGGTGCAGCTGGTATTTGTCTGGTTTGGAGACGTGCAGCACTTCCACGTTACTGCTCTCCATCCCCACTGCAAGCCACTCGCCGGTAGGACAGTAACCCAGAGAAAAGATCTGCGTGTGCACATAAAAACACTTCAATAAAAAAAACTAATTCTAAAAACTGGAATATAAAGACACAGAATTTACTCTACTAATAAATGGTTCTGTCTTATTACGTATGACAACAGTTCATGTCATTCATCACTCTGGGTAGTTGTTAGGGCACTGGTAGTTGGTTGCAACAATGTTGCTAAATGGTTTCTAGGGTGTTTTGGGTGGTTACAGGAACATTGTTAGTTGGCATAGCTAGCTGGTTACCAGGGTGTTGCTATGTGGTTTTATAGGATGTTCTGGGTGATTGTAATGAGATTTTTAGGGTGTTTGGGTGTTGCTATGTGGGTGTTGGTGTGTTCAGGGTGGTTACTGGGACACTAAGTTGAAATTGCTAGCTGGTAGCTATGGCATTGCTATGTGGTTTCCAGGATGTTCTAAGTGGTTGCCAGGGCATTGCTAGGGTGTTGCTATGTGGTTGTTAGGGTGTTCAGGGTGGTTACTGGGACATTGTTAGTTGTCATTGCTAGCTGGTTACTAGGGTGTTGCTATATGGTTTTATAGGATGTTCTGGGTGATTGTCATGGGATTTTTAGGGTGTTGCTATGTGGTTTTATAGGATGTTCTGATTGATTGTCATGGGATTTTTGGGTGTTTGCTATGTGGTTGCTAGGGAGTTCAGGGTGGTTACTGGGACACTGTAAGTTGACATTACTAGCTGGTTGCTAAGGCGTTGCTATGTGGTTTCCAGGATGTTATAAGTGGTTGCCAGGTCATCGCTAGGGTGTTGCTATGTGGCTGCTAGGGTGTTCAGGGTGGTTACTGGGACATTGTTAGTTGACATTGCTAGCTGGTTACTAGGGTGTTGCTATGTGGTTTTATAGGTTGTTCTGGGTAATTGTCATGGGAGTTTTAGGTTGTTTGCTGTGTGGTTGCTAGGGTGTTCAGGGTGGTTACTGGGACACTGTAAGTTGACATTACTAGCTGGTTGCTATGGCGTTGTTATGTGGTTTCCAGGATGATTCCCCTAATTGCTAGGGGATTGCTGTGTGGTTGTTACTGTGTTCTGAAAATATAAAATATATACACACAACTCCAATTCCTATGTTCCCACTGAGCTGCAGTACCTGTGAGGTGAAGTCATGCTGCTGCAGCTGTCGGCCCTCTCTCAGGTCCCAGCAGCGCACTGTGTTGTCCAGACCCCCAGTCCACAGTTTGGTGCCGTCATTGGAAATATCTATACAGCTGGCTCCGTCTGTGTGGCCTTGGAACTGCCTACGGAGGGTGACACAAGAACGTCACATGACCTCAGGAAGAAGAACATGGTCTATCTCACCAGCAGGAGTCTTTAGATACCTGACGAGCGTCTGGTTGTGCAGGTCCCAGACCACGATGTTTCCATCACTGCAGCAGGAGAAGCAGACCTTGTTGTCGGGACTGATGGCAAGAGCGTAGCAGGCTGGAGCCGAGGACGTCAATTCGGCCTTGATTCGTGGAGTGGGTGTGGCCAAGTCCCAAATGGACAGCGTGCTGGCTTCACCCCCAACTATCAAGGTCCGCCCATCTGGGAGAATCTTACACGATCGGATGTAGTTGTCTCGATTCTGTTTGGATGAAAGGGTAGACATTATTTAGTCCAACTAGGATGGCAAATACCAACTATAAGGGAGTTTCACATGATGCAAATCTCACCAAACAGTCCAGTTGGGCCATTGGGCTCTTGCTGCCCGGTTGGCTGATGTCCCACACTTTGACACAACCTTTCCCGCCGGTGTAGACGTGACGCGTGGAGGTGCTGATGGTGACCGCGCAGACCACCTCTCCGTGACTGAGAGTGTGGATCTGACGGGCGTGCCGCGGGATGCCAGGGCCGAGGAGGGCGTCAGAAGGGAAGGGCACCGGCTGCATTTGACCATCTGCACTCACGTGGAACGAGTAAGCACTGGGGGCGGGAATAAGGTGGACGTTAAAATGGTAGTTAACTCAAAAAACTTACGTTTGCGGAACACAAAAAATGTTTTTGAAGGATGCTTTTGTCCATACAATGAATGAAAGTCACTTTCACTGTATGGACAAAAAATGCTAAGTTTATGTTTAAAGGTCAGTTAGAGGGTGGAAAATGGTCATAAAAAAATAAATGACGACTGTGTTTGGCGCAATGAACTGCAACTAACATTATAAGTGGACTTTGAGGAACAAAAATTAAATGGTAAAAGGACTCATTTGAAATAAGAATAGGAGCTGATTCAAACCTTAAGCACTTAAGAAGCTGACAACATAATTACTAGAAGTTGCATGTTTGTGTATGTGTCATTCAGTGCGTGCAGCAATAATTTGCTGCCTTAAGGATGTTTGCCTGGATTCAAGTGTTTTTCTCGCCATAGCAGTCAGCGGGGGGCTCAAGAGGAGATTGTATTACAAGCGTGGCAAACAAAAGCAGCACTATTTTGGACTAACAGTTGATACGCTGGCCATCACTGTGCAACTCCATCTTAAAACAGTGGGAGGTAAAAGAAAGAGGAGAAACTCACGGCTTGCCACCAGTGGAGCCAGGCAGCGAGGAGGACAGCCCTGAGGGCCTAAGATGTGAACGTGATTCATACGCTACCTGTAGAGGAAAGTATTCAAGGTTAAAGTGCTTTTCGGTACACTTATGCCAACTGTAAGAGATTCAGAAACACAGTTACCAAAGGGCTGCGTGTGTAGGCACTGGCTGCAGCACTGATTTGGGGAGAGAGGGTGAGCGAGCCTCCGAACCCGCCTGGGCTGGCCAGCTCTCCATTAAGCCCAGCGTGGGATACCACCCCGAAGTGTGCCGGGTAAGAACCAGGCGTCATAGTCAAGGGACTCCGCAGAGCTACAGAATAAACAATTAAACAATTATTTTCATTGAACTGTGTTTGCTGTAAACGCAAACAGGCAACGTCTTACCCAGTGGGTCTGCCGAGGCGGCAGCTTTGTTGACCAGGCGTAAACAGGAAGTGCTGGGCCCGGGTGGGCCGGGTGGACCAGGGGTGAGAGGGTCATGGTGAGAGGGAGAGGAATTGCCTGATTTAGAAGAGGGCGACTGAGATTTTTCTGTCTGTCAATAGAACCGAAAGACAGATGCTATTATTTGACAATGTTGAATAACATTATTGTAACACTGATATGAATTTTGACATTTTTAAAACGGATATTGTGGGAAGAGTGTAAATTCTGGCATATTAGATATCCAAGAAAAGTGTTCGTACTTGTATGGTGTCCTTGTTTTTGCCAGGGGGTGGGCTGTGTGGCGGGGAGGCCGGTGGGGGACTGGGGGATCCTTGGAGCTCTTTCCTCAGGCTTGGGGCTCGGTCCAACCCATTCCCATGAGGAGACAGAGGGGCACTGCCTATGGGAGAGGAAGGCTCCTGGAAACAATGAAGGAGTTAAGGAGAGTCAAGAGCCTGAGTGCATTTTGCTTCGGTTTGGATATGTGATATTTTTACATTTTAGATGTTGAGGCACGAGTTAATATGGTTTGCCTTCATTAATCTGTTAACCTGGAGTTCAACAAAACAAGGTCTCATCCATTCACTCAAATTCCTCCCTATGCCACCCCGTGTATACTCAACAGTCAATAACAGAACAATGCTGAGAGGTCCTAGTTTAAACCTTGGTGTGGGATATTGCAGAAATTCAGATCATTTTTGATCGTTTTTTTTTAAATGTGTTAATTATGCAGCAGGGTCACTTAATGATTATAAAAGCATAGCGCTGACTCCACTCGCTCTGCAGCTGAAAACAATCCTGATTTGCTTGTGTGATATTATCAGCAATTACTGAATGAATGCAGTTTAATAAATATGAGTGATGTTCAATATTTATCCAGTAATTGAGAAACAGAGCTGTAATGATTTACCTTGAAATGGATGATAATTGCATAGAAATAATAATAAAGAATGAGTTTTTTTTTCAGGATGAAATGCATTTGTTGGTGCTGTTCTACAATCAAATACAAATACATAATTAAGATTAATGTAAGTGAAAGACTACAATGTTAGGGTGTTGTGTGTGGTCTGGCCCAAGTCTTTATGATATTACAGTTTCCAGTAATGACTTGGTTTGATATTCACAGACGAAGAAAGTTATTGCATTTTGATTAATGTTTATGAAGACTAACTTTTTTTGGCAACATGCTGAATGAATAAACTGATTAATTGGGCAAAATAAGGCCAGGAGCATGAATTACGAAAATAAATCGGATCAATTTTGATGTGGAATAAGAAAACAAAAAACAACAAAACCAAACTAAAACAAAACAAAACTATACTAAACTAAACTAAAACAAAAAACACAAAACAAACCAAACCAAACCAAACAACAAAAATCAATCAAATCAAATGTTAATGTAAAAAAAATTAATTCACAGTGATAAAAAATAATTTGTGTGTCATTCGTTGAATAGTTTTTTTGTTTAATATTGAAAGAAGAAAAATAAGAAAATGGCTCAATTTTTCACTTAAAAAAGAAAAAGAAAAACAAGAATTCAGCTTGATTTTTCTTCTTTTTTTTTTCAGGGATAGAAAAATGAATAAACAGCTTGAATATTCGATTTCTACACATGGGCAGGAATTAAACGCCATTTTCTGCTGATTGGTCAGCCGGAGATCAAACCGTCTCATCATCAGTTCTTCCTCAGTTCCTTACAGCAGAATAATAGTCCCCCGCTGCTGCAGTTCTAAACAATATATAAACAATATATCGACTAAACCTACTCTTTGTATTTCGTCTATTCAGTCTTGTTTACCACAATAATATCTTTTAATAAAAAATAAATTTAGTTAATTTTAAATCGACTAACTACTGTAAGTTTCACTGATGTTAATTTAGCAGTGCGTGTGAACTGACCTCATTTGAGACATCTACTACAAGATTATCCTCGCTCTTGTCTCCGTCACTGTCCTAAAAGACAACAGGCAGGAGAAGGATGGTGTTAGGGACACACACAGGCACAAAAATATATACCCCTATGGAATATTTATCAGATACATGTACAATATTGCAGTGTCCTTTTTCTGCTCCTTCCGCTCCCCTCCATTTGTGTGTAATTTCACCAATCACAGTAGGGGAGATTCCCCATCACCACCACCACCTTGTCCATCGCTTTCACACAGCTCACACTCATCTCACTCTCCTCTTTTGCCCATCTCTGGGAATCAGGGGGTGACAATGCACTTAGTTACCATGGCAACAGGGCTTTGATGTGATCATGGCCTGATGTTGCTATTGCCATCACCCTATAGTGACATCATCCCCCTAATTATACCCGCCCGGATGGTCACATCCTACATGTGTGCATTTGGTAAATGCTACACTTGATGCTTTGTTGAGCATAATGACCTATATAAAAAAAATTATAGTATAAAAAAGATACATTAGGCATAAGTTTTTATTAAAATATAATATAATTTAATATATAAGT